>JAGDQP010002207.1:16332-108290 GCA_022664845.1 Lepisma saccharinum
CCTTGTGCCAGTTCTTATTTAAATTATTACTTGATGGGCTCATGCCAAAGTAATCTGTAAAGTCACAGTAAGAGTTTTAAACTACCATATCACCGCAACGTAATATGATGTTTACATTAACAGGCACCAAATGAAATTAAAATCCCAAATCTTTAACCGGTGAATTCACTGTGGGTTCCTGTGATAGCCCTGCGGGCCCTGGAGATTTAACACACAGTAGATTTTGTGTTTTTCTGAATGTATAACTCGTTTTAGCATTTCTTAGGAAATGTGTCTGAAAGGGGTGGCGGTGACTTTTGTAGATTTCAGATTTCCACTCGTAAAATATGTTTAACACTAAGGAATTTTTTGTCAAAGAGGATTCGTTTGAATGAATGGAAACTCGGAATGGTATAACCGTTTGGAACCTCACTTTGATTTCACGGACATATTATACATGCTACTGATAATGATAAAAAATAATTGTATGGGCGGTTAAATGAATTGTGCGTTCCAGTTTATCCGTTAAATCTAATTTGTTTACATTTACTTCATCTTTTATAATGTGCTATTCATTCATACTATAACTTACACCCGTCGCGACGTGTTACTTGTGTTTGATATGTCTATATTCTTTCGTTCGCAATATGCTTTTGATCTTACATCAATTATTGAAGTACAGCTACATAATCTTCAGGCTCTACAGTAAGCACCAGTAATTTTGGTTCAGTTTTAGTAATTTTCGGAGTTCAATCCAGACACACAGACGCCAGCATTGCGTTCAGAAAATCTTTGGGTATAACTCATGCGGGTCCCGGTTTCGAGTCCCGACAGGGGCATGGGTGTGGATTTTAATGGCTAAAGGGCGAATCGTGACGGGCCGAAGACCAGAGTTACTAGACTGGCCCATATAAAAATCAAGTTTACCAAGTTTTACAGAAATCGTGTACTGAAGGATGCATGTAAAGTTTGGTTGAAGGAATAGAGAAAGAACACCAGTGCCGTTAAATTGATGAGGAACAATAGTTCGTTGCAGAGATGAAACGGGTCGATCCGGTCATCGGGGTCAAGTTTCGGGTTGGGTCACCGGGTATGTGCTTCGGACCCGGTCTGATCCGATTTCGACCCGGTGACGGGGAGGGCAAAGCAGAGTTTTTAATTATTTCCGTGCTTTTGAACAGTGTTTCTTTCAGGGGTGACCAGGATCCTCAGATCACGAGAAATAAGACGTTGAAAATCCCCAGTTAATTATGTTTCCCGAATCAAGCCAATTGGGTCAAGTTTCAGACCCGAGTCATCAACCTGTTTCAGCTCTGGTTCGTTGGGCCATAAAATTGCTTGAGATTACTGGACTGAGGTCACTTTCTACTTTAAAAGTCACACAATAAACCAACTTTGATTAGATAACAACAACGTAGGTGCACTCTCTACCTTAGCTGAAATATGTATGTTACAGACAAGTTTTGCTCCAAATTTCAGCCTAGATTTTAGTGTCTATCTAGTTTCAAGTCTATTCATCATGCAGTAATGTATGTTCATGAACAGTTCCTTCTCGCGAAATAGCATTTCCGCAAACGTGATTATTCGTCCATGAAATTACACTTCCGTTCCCCGGCTGTTTTGGTCCCAGATTTCCAGAAAATTAAAATAATAGTAACCTCAACCCGCAGCAAAACGAACTTTAATAGTCGTATGAAACTTTTAGTGAAGAATTTGAAGGGAACCCTGGGGCCACGGTGGCTCAGTTGGGTAGCGCTCACCTCTGGTGTTAGGGGTCGTCGGATCGATCTCTGCTTATGCTATGTGGGCTTTGTGGTGGAGAATTCAAATTGAAGGGAACCCTGAATTGCTAACCCGTTTCTGCGAGAAATATCATCAGATAATTCCAGGATCATATAAACTATAAAGATATTTAATAATTATTTTCTACTTGTAAAAATATGTGCTAGTACTACATTTTTGCCATTTGGAATTTTTGAATTTGAGTTTACTTAAGACCCTGTAGTATCTTTGACTCCCTGCCGGAATGGGTTATTTAGAAAATGAGGAAGGTATTAGCTAGGGCCTTACCCAGGGTACCATCTAGGTTTTCAGGGTAAAGCCTAGGAATCTTTGATCGGGATAGTCGACCTCGGAGTTCGAAACCCTTTTTCATACCCGTTGCCGATCTGAAATCCGCAAGGTTACCGCCTAGTGTGCTCTTACGTTTTGGACTTCATACCCAGAACTTACCAGTTTTCAGACTGATCCAAATTTTACATATCCCCGAAAGGAGCATGTAAAAAATGGTCACTGCAATTTTTGACAAGGGGCCTTCAGCCTTTGGAATAGGCTTATTTCCAATTCCAGTTCATTTCGTCCCGTGTCCGCTGCAGACATTCATTATCTTCAGCGTGTTTGTATGTGCGCTGAAATCTCTTGATGTAAACTTACAGAGGGAAAGTTAACGCTGTCACTTGTTTGCTTGGTAGCGTGTTATGAAATGTATACATAATCTCTACAATGATTGATGAAGGTTAACCAAGCAAATCTTAAAGACTGCCAAGGAATAATGTGACGAGTGTGTAGGGATGTAGTCCTTGAGAAAACTAGTGATTGCGGAATATTGTGTGACGTCACTCCAAACACTTTCATCGAAGTACATTGTAATATGCACTGGTGTTCGTTTACGATGCATTGTGTGTATGACCTATTTTACAAGCAAATGTTCACTGAAGTACATACCTCCTTTTCACCGTAGTATATTCCTCGTTACAGCTGATAGAAGGCCTCGTACGGTACAATACAATACCTTGCTTTATGAACGTTCTTTACGTAGAAAATTGTTAAAACCAAATCAGTATGTGTGTGTCAGCAAAGTTAAAATTTAACGAAGAGAAGTGAGTCGAAGGAAACTTGAGTGATTCATACTCTTCGGAATGATGGTCGATATTGATTAGCGGCGGCACACAACCGTGTGATTCCTGAAAGAAATGCTACGCGATGTGTAGTGTGTGACGTTCTTTTCAATGGTGAGTTATGTATTGTTTTGTGTAGTACAGAACAGTGTATTTTGAATCCATAGTTTCAACTGGAATAAGAAGAATGCATATTGGTTTGTGGTAAGCTGTCACAGTGGTTGCTGGGATAATGCGATGACATATTAAAGTAATATACAAAATAAACAAATAAAAGAGCAATGTCCCGTTATTGATACGCTGTAGTAATAGTGAAGTGCCGTTGTTTCACGCTCGTGTGTATAAACGTGTGGTACCAAGCAGTTGAGTACGGAGAGCGACGATGACTTTTGAGATAACATGGATAGAATTCAACGCTTCAGGTCGTTTACACCAAACGTGACCGCTGTGTTTGTCTTGCAGAAACTAGAGTCAACGAGCTGAATCTGTCTGCTTGCTTGCAAGATGTTTCTCTAGTATAAAATAATTGGGTTATTTACTCTTTATGAAAATGATAATAGAACGATTTTTTTTTATATGTTTGAGGGTCAGTCAACTTTGGTACTTCAGATATGCGTATTTCCTAACTTGTTTATTGGGATTACCATGTCAGGTAACTCTTTCGCTACCCGTGATTGTTCTTTCTCAGTGAATAAGTATATTCAGTAAGTAAATAATGAGAAGGTTTTGAAAACATCCTGAAAATTAGTTCAATGTAACGCCGATGTCGAGAGAAGGAAGTTGTGTTATGTGAGAGTATGTAGGCTGCTTTCTTCCTTATATCGTAGTGAAAGCGGAAGGTCAAGGTATTTTACGATTTGCATTATGATGACTACGAAACACCAATGTATTAGTTAGACATTGTTGTTGACTACAATCTGGAACGAATTATTGGTGATAGAACTATTTGAAGTGTGCGCAAAACAGACCCCGTATTACACGACCCAGAAGGTCTAACGTTACCAAATGTCATAGTTCTAGAGGTATCATTTTCAGAGTGTAACATGCTACCAACATTTTTTCTTCTTTTCAATGAATGAACTAGTTTTGGTTACCAAGCCGCTGTAATCTGGTGATTATGATCAGGGACTTAGGATCGGCTCTGGAAACACATATCGACAGACATGCCGGCCATTTCGATAAGTTTATCAGGTTTTCCCTGTTTCACGAGGAAAATGCTAGTATGGCATTTAGATAAAGGTCCTGGCCGCTATTTTACCTTTTCCTGCGAAGATCAAAGTTGCCTGGACAGCCCATAAAGTCAAGTCAAGTAGTTCCGAAAAGAAATACGTCAAACTCTTGGTGAGATTATTTTGTTGATCGAAAATTTAAAACCTTTTAAAATTAAAGGTTTATATTTGAACTTCGAATATACTTATATCTTATTTTAAATCACGATTATTTTTCCATTTTCTATCATGCTAGACGAAATTCTTTAAGCAACAAAATCTTATAGTAAGCTCACGTGTACAGTACATTCACGCACAATATGCACATACAGGATTATTTTGTGTCAACTTTTCAAACTATTTTGTCATTAAAAAAAAAAAAATTAGGCTGAACACGTAACTTTGGCCTAAGCCCGTCACGTTTCAGGGATGACGCTCCTCGGCGATCAGTTTTGATCAGGGCCTTAGTTGAGGTACCATCTTGGCATTCACCTGGGAAACTGCAAAAACATTTGTCAGGATGGTTGAGAACGGGGCTTGAGCTCGTTGTGCCTGTCCATAACCGATCAGACTGGACCACGGGGGCTAGGCGAAGTGTTAAACGGGTTAAAGCTAGTGATATATCCAGTTCTTAAAAATATGAACTGCTCCATTCTTGGGCGGCCCAGGAAATGCTGCACTTCTTAGAAACAAATGCAAGGTCGCAGACAGGTGGAAGAGAAAAAAATCCGATCTGGAATTGTTCTGCTGCATCTTCCGCTAGCGGATTTCTTAACCCATTGTAATGGAATACTACTGGTTGAACAATGCAAACAGAGCAACTTTTCCGTCTCGGCGAGAATAATTTCTTGTTAGGCGTAACAAGAGTGCAATCCTTTTCCTTCGTCTCTTGCTAGGAATGAGAGGATGGGCGAAAGTGGAGGCAATAGACGTAAAGCATAGGTTGCGCTGTCTGCAACAGGGAACAACTTCCTGTGGCATATAGAAAAAGAACTGCCACGGAAAAATCCCACCTCCGCTAATGGAAATAAATCGCTCGTTTGAACGAACTCTGTCGTTCATTTACGTGATATTTTATCAGGCGGTCCAAGATCACATTGTATGAGTAGGAGTGCGATTTTTTTTTTCGTAAAGGGACTAATCTTTTCATTTTCAAATTGTTATTTTTAATGTTTTGAGGAATCAACTGTAAGATCCAGCCGTACTTGGCTACGGCGGCATGCAAAACAAGCGTTCAGTTTAACATGGATTTTTACACATCGTTAGGAATATTATGGTTTCATCACGTTCTTTTGAAAAAGTGACTCTATAGCCCCTTTAACACTATAAATGGCATTGTAAGGGTAACTAATTAAAGGCTTCATGAAGTTTTTTTTTTAAGTAAAGGTTATTTTAATAATCCACGTAGGGCCTAACAACTTTCTTATGGATTTTTTATTATTATTATTTTAATAATCCTTGTATCTAAAGAGAAAATAGCTCGCACGGTCTTCACTTCAAGTACCTTCACATTGCCGCGCAGTATGTTGAAAGGGCCTACGAAGGAACCGGATGAAACCATTATATTCATAGAAATGTGTGAAAATCCATATTTAGAAGGAAAAAATCTTTTGTTAGCTTTATTTGATATGTGCAGTTGTAGTAACTATGGTCCCTCACGATGATATGAGTAAAAGGCAGTTTAAAATCGACACACATCCGTGCCTTAGGCGGTGTTCGAACCCGCAACCTCGTGAACGACGGCCCAGCACCTTAGACTACACGGCTGCGAGGAAGTTTAGCTACTAGATTCCGTTGTTCGTCGGGAATTCAGGTTAAAAGATCTATCGAATTACGGGTCGCCAAATGCATTTTCTGATATACCAAAAATTAAAACCACTGGCATGATTCGAAATCATATACTGAGTTCATTTTAATGTCCATGGTAGATAGGGCTTTGTGTAATTAGAGGGTAGAATTAAGGGAAGAAGAAAAGAAACTCCGTCAGTGTTTTCATTATTTTTCGAGGTAGTAAAGTTCAAGCATTCCAATTCCTTTTAAAATATTCTCGTTGGTTTTTCGGGATGTAGTAAGAAATAACCCGAGATCGCTTTGAAAGTAATCCCTCCTACCTCCCCCCCTCCCATGGAGACACTATCAGATACAATGAGAACAATAACTATTTGATTTCTCGTTATAGTCATCAGTCTCATCATCATCATCATTCGTTATGTATTTTAGCGAGCGATGAACAAGAGCCTACATGCCGCACTAATTCGGCACCAGCAGATGTGTCCCATTGTTTATAGCTACTATGACAGCGTCGTTGCTAGGAAAGTATTGCCCACGGAGACCATCATTCTTCGGCCGAGCAAATGGAAGTCAGAAGGCACCAAATTCGGCCTATACGGTGGGGACTGGTCTACCCAGAATTTCTTGAATTCCTTTTATGGCCTTTGGGAACTTAAGGCTCAGGCCGAGGACATTCTAGTCAAGACATGTGCTCCATGATCTTCAAAAAGGTATAGGGTCCAGCGTTATGTTGCAAGAGAAAGGTTGTCTTCTTGGACCTGACGTGGAATTAGCCTTCAACATAACGTCGAGATGTGGCGGTCAGAGTTGGTTTCTTCGGATTACAGGAAATCCAGAAGGGTTGCCTCTGTCGTAGCCCAAAAGACAGTGCAAATCAGTTTTCTTACTGAGAGTTGCGTCCTTTATGATGAATTTATACGTCGTCACTTGGTAGAATGCTGTTTTGACTCCGCCTTGTAGGAGACTATTCCCCACATCCAAGAAACTGTCATCTTCAGGCTCGTATTGTTTCAATAGGTCCTGACGAACTTACACACACTGTCCGTCCCTTTTCTTTGTCGGGTTTTGTGGGGTCCATCTAAGTGTAATATTTTAACTTTGCCATCATCGTTCCCAAAGAATTAAAGTCGATATTAAGCTCCGTACACAGTTCCCTGGTCTTAATCTGACAACTTGCACAGATCAAATTGCTCGCGACGCTCTTCATTCCATGTGTGACCCTCCAGCGTGGCTTACCTTTCGCATCGCTGTCTCCACTACAGAAACGCACCACCCACCGCCTTGCTGTGTTAACAGTCAGTGTTTGGTCTCCGTAGTAGACAGTGAGCAATCGCCGATGAATGTCAATGGTTACAATTTTTTGCCATAGAGGAATTGCATGGTACATCCACGTCAGATGGTATTTTCCAGCCTGTTCCTTTCCTACTAACTGCCGCGCTCTACCACCATCCACTTTTGACGTTTCTTTCAACGATAAAATAGAAGGCATTACTTTAGAAGCGAGTGTCATGAGTTGGTTCATCATAATAAGAGATGGAAAATAATGTAGTAAGAGATTAAATTTAGTCATTATTAGTAATAAGTAGGAAAACATTGTAGTAAATTGAGCTAAGAATATGTGTAATACTGACAAATAATTTCAAAGTTCATAAAAATGGACATTACAAAAATGGAGCCTCAATCTTTCATAACCTTAACTTGTGAGCAAAAGATATAAATAAATAAAATAATAATTATTATAATCATAATAAATTATTGTTCGACTTGAAAGTTTACAGATCAGTATGACACACGATCTATATGCAGTCTTTTCTCATACTACCTGGGAATGCTAGGATCATTCTCACTAGAGATCGTGGCCGTCAAGGGAGGTCATCTTTCAAACATGCCCTCAGAGATGTACTACCAGAAGGTGAATTACATATTTGCAGTTTGTTATATCAGTGCCTATTAACGAGATTAACATTAAGCCTTGTGAGACATCGAAATATAGGTGTGGGCGTTTGGAGAAGATATAAGGACCATAGGATACCAAAGTGACTAAATCTAGAAAGTAGCACATTTATTAGTAACAACTATGTTCGTCATTGTTAAGAATAGCAGTATATTTATTTGAGCCATAAAATAAAAAAAACACCGATGTAATGATTGCTATAATCGTTCCAGAGTTACAACCATCAGTCTGAGCCAAAGTTGCCTGAGTACCATAAATAAATCCAAATTCAGAAATTAATGTGTATAAGAAAATTGTCATCACCTGTGCACGCAGTTGTTTTTATATTTACCAAAGTATTGTACAAGGTGCCTATTAATACTTGAGTAAAGGACAGTAATGTCAAGCGAAGAGATGTTTGCGTTTTTGCGTTACATTCAAGGTCACAATTGATTTACTATTATCTATTCAACATGGAGCTTTGTATCGACGTCTGTTGCTGTCAAGAGTTGCGGTTAGGAAAGCAGCATAAACATGAGTTTCGTGTTGAGAAAAACTAAATTGCAGCGGTGAGAACCAGAATTATACAACGAATGCATGTTTCACAATAATGTTTGGAGACAATGCCAGCTGAAAAGGCGGTGTTTAGTTGGATATACTTGTTGATGACAAGTTATTTTATAAGGCAGTTACAAGTTACGTAGGCAACAAATCAATAAAAACAGACATCAAAAATGAAAACTCCACAAAACACGGAATAATTAGTTAACGTAGTGTTGAAGCACGGGCTGTTAATGTTTCGGGAAACGACCTTTTAAATGTGCATTGATGAGTTTAACAGCCATATATGAGGCATGGTCGCTTTGATTGTGGAGCACATCTCTCGGAGAAAATAGCTTTGTCGATTTTTGCTATCCGGGGAATCCGCTTGTGAATCTGAGGAAACACAACTAAACTTCATTGAGAATATTTGACGTTGAAATTTAAGTGGCGACCCCATTGCTGGGTCAAAGTCAGCAACATGGATCGGGGAACTGATGACTCGATGTAATTATAATTGTATGTGTATGAGTATAAATCAGCACGTCATTCTCGCGGGAGTATTATTCCGAAGTGGGGTGATGTCTAAGAGGAGCCCATGCGAATTACGTGTACAAGAAAAAAAACCACCGAACCTGATTTAACTAACCCTTGGTCACTAATTTTATTAAATTTCCTAATGCGTATATACCTAAGAAAAAAAAATATTTTTCTTTTTTAAAAATTAAATATAATCATGCCAGAATTCGATTCCAGGTCCCAGGTTCCAATAAGTTAACCATTAAAACTTAAGGTAGGAACACTGAGCAAGAAGCTAGGTCTTATAGGAACACTGAGCAAGAAGCTAGGTCTTATAATACACCAAAACTAGTTGTTCTCGTTATGATACAAAAACAAACAAAGTAGACAAAAATAATACTGGAGCGAGAAGGTCCTTCAATCAGCTGGTTCCTTTTCCGCATTAAAAAAGTACATTTATTGAATGTACTGGCAGTTGTAATTTAATACAGTCTCAAACCAGAGAGGGTGACATCCTTTGGTGGACACAGCTTCTGGGGCAAGAAGTCAGGGCCTTTAGTTTTATTCTGGGTACTATCCCGTTGTTCTCATGATAAAAAAAAAAAAACAAGTGTTTTATCAGTCTTTTTGGAGATCGCGGTTCAGCGAACAGTTCTAGGGACTAGGTAATATTTTCACCAAGTGAAATTGAACGTAGTCAGTTTTGTAATATGAAGTTGATATTAAAAACAAAAATGATTTCGTAACATTGTAATCGCATATTAATGATTTTGTATGTGCAATAGATCAGTCTTATACAATTAATAAAGTGTAGTAGCACTGACGGAAAAGCATGTGACTACGAACGTCCTCTGTAGAAATCGAATTACTTTCGAAGCGCATATAGAGGATGTTTTACTTTTTTTTTTTTTTTTGTTAGTGATGAATACTCACATTTCAGTCTATTGTTAATAAACTTTCAGTTGAGCCTTAAATCATTACGATTCGGTAATAAGCAGCTGTAGAGGAAGCTGGAATAGAAAAATTAAGTTTTCATTCAAAATCCGCCGATTGCTACAGTTTGTTTCCTTAAAAAGAAAAGAAGCAGCTAACTTTTGTAGATAGGCAAATAGTATTCCCAGATTTAAACTCAGGAAAATATTTAATTCTATTGCCTTCTGTATAGAATGAGGTGAATATCAGAAATAGTTAGGTAAACCCTTATTTGCTTGAAACAGGATGCTTGTCGGGTACTGGTAGGAGCATTGACAAAGACCCAGTAGCCTGGGGGTTTGAGAAGTCACTAGACATAGTGTCACTGTTTGTAGTTAGGTGTAGCAAACACAAAATAAGAGATATATAAGGTCAAAAGAGTGAAAACAGCAACATGAAATATCAATCATTGACATTTTTTGCGGAAATGGTCATTACGACATAAATGTTTCCGACATTGTTTTTGGACTACTGCGTCATACCGTATTTAAACGGAATTAGCAATGTAATCTCTGATTCACTTTCAACTACGAAGCAATTTGGCTTTGGAAATGAACTTACCAGAACTATCTGAGAATACACTGATATTGAAAACGTGAGATTAGTGTTGTACTTACGTTTTTCTACTCAGCGGGGGGGGGGGGGGGGGAGTAAGCAAGGGGGTGGGGTTTGGGAAATATTTCGTGATACAAATTACATTTGAATTCTAGAAAAGAAAGCAATATATATATATATATCCTAACTTCCCAAGGTTGGCAATTAGAAGAAATGATACGGGCAGATACGGTCATTATCTTTGGTTACGCCGTTAGGTAAAGTACAAGTGCTCTCTTTCTCCAGTTTCAATAACTTCAGAAACAAAACACTTTATTGCCATTTTATTTTCGTAGGAGCCTAGTAATTATGAAAACTTGTAATCCACCCCACCCACCCCTTGACTACGGTCACGGACTTCTGATCATCACTGGGGAGGCATACATACTCGAGTCCTGCTACGGTCATGCTTGCTTGGGATCTATTCTCATTGTATTCTGTTTTTATATTCATTATTGTTTTTTGTATTTTATCTGTTATTAATTATGTTAATAGTTTCATTCAATAGAATTTTCAAAAACTCAGTATGTTCGTAATATCCAAAAATAAAAATTTCGAAAATTTAAAAAAATCCCAGATTTTTTGGGAAAAAGTTGGGTGGAGTAAGGAATGCTTTGGTTTTGTAAGGGTAGGTTAGGTAACATTAGGCTAGAGTAGGCCTGTTATTCCGTCAAATAGAAAATTACACTTTTATTTTATAATTTGAACCTAAGTAGTCAAGGGGGCAAACCTCTCCTGCCCCCATCATGCTGCTTGTGTTTTCAAGCATTTCCCGGAAAGTCCCGAGTTTTTGGATTTTTCGAAAGTTTGAGAAATTTTGAAAATCCGTGGGGATGCGGCCTGTTAGGTTATTATAGTACGTTTTTTTATAATATTCGTTAATTTTCCAACACTGCATGAAACACCTTCCATCATTTAAGCACAGAACCATTTCAACTCAACATACCGTGAAACCTGAGACATGAAAATAATGTACGGCTTCATTTTACATTTTACAAATACATTTATAATATTTCACTTTTCTCTCGGGTGCTTAGATGGCTTATCCCATTTTTTAAACATACGAAAATCGATATAATGAGCTTTCAGAGAAAAAAATAATTGCAATTCATGATGGGGATATCAGGGTTGCCAGGTTCCTGGAGAACCTGGAAAAGTCAGGGGATTTAGTTGTTAATAGTACAAAATATCTGTAACGTTATTAATTTTACTTCTCTGCTTTTGACGATGCAAAGCGTTGAGTATACTTTCTTTCTCCCTAGCATGAAGGATTCGAAGAACTTAAGGCGACCAACTGAACTTGGTTCTGCCAGTCTTACATTTTGTGAACGTAGTGACAATATTAATGCTAACCCCCTATCCTGTGAGTACTCTCAATCTCCAGTTGATTGTTATGAGTGAAGGAGGGGGAAGAGTGGGTAGATAATAGAGGGACAGCATATCGGTAAATTAAAGAAGTTTAAAAAACTTTTTCTCTCACATATTTCATGTTTGTTTGATGCTTGCCGGCTTAAATTTTAGAACTTTGTTAGAATTACTTTTATTTAGTCTGGAAGTGGGACTTGAAGCCTGAATCTGGGAGCCATCACAGAAATTCTCTCTGTTTGGGTCTTATTTATGCGGCGAAGCACTACCTCTGGTGGGTGTATGTACATATTTGCATCCTATTTGATGAGGCGCATTGTCTTAAGTATGAGAACATATTCCCTGTGTTGGGACAGTTGGGTTTCTTTCACCTGCGGTCCTCGGAAATTATAATTCCAAATAAAATTTGTTGGTACTGGGTTCGATTCCCAAATTTACAAACCACAAGTTGAGGACAGGATTTTTTTCGACCAGATTTTTGGAGCAGGCTTTGTAGAACTGTTGTGCTGTGATTATCATCATCATCATTTGTAATAATAATAATAATACTTGGTTGATATTGTTGTGTATGTATACACAATTTGCACTTTGTTATAAGTAATTTTTCTAATAGTAGTTGTAATTTTATTGCTGTTGACATTTTCAGCTGTCTGATGGGCTTGGAAGGACAGGCCCTACAGTTGTCTGGTTAGTTGGATTCTGAACCACTTCTTGTGATTGATCTCTACGGGTTGAACTTGTGGCTACGTGCATAAGAGATGATCGTGATAGCCACTTCTGTATCTATTATAGGTCATTTTTGCCCATAAGTTTGTCTATTAAGAACAGTTTGATCTCTAACAGCTTTTTAGGTAAGAGATTTGTTTTCTACGTATATCCGATAGTGTTTTATGTACCTTGGTGACCTGGGTCAGTTCATCGAACATGGATAACGTGGAGGCACGATTTGATAATTACAATAGGCCAGTGTGGTTTTTCTTCTTTCAATTTTGTTAATTTGTTTTCGAACAAATACATAAATAAATGTTATAAAAATACACAAAAAGGCATCGGGTGGATGTTGTGGTGGGCCTTTCTGTGTATATTTTTTCTTTTATTTAATATAACTTTTAGCTAACAAAGATTTCCTAATCTTGGAAGCTAAAATATACACTAGAAACTCAAGAAATTCAACCTGGAAAATGTGCTTTACAGACCTGGAAAACCTGGAGAAGTTGGGGAAAATGAAAATAGAAAATCCCGGGTAAAACCTGGTTATAAACATAAGTTTACAAAATGGAGTTTGTTTGTTTCTTTCTTCTTCTTCTTCTTTTTTTTTTTCAACTGACTAAAGTTTCGAACAGCTAAGTCATAACTTTATATATTGTTCCTGGTTGTTCATTTGAAGAGAATCTGAATAAAGAAGAATCATGTTTCTTTAAACAGTACGAAAATTGAATGTCACAACTATAAAAATGGATTTTTTATTTCGTTTTTGAAATGCAATAACTTTGGAACCGCTAGTGCGATTTGCAGTAAAATTTGAAATCAGCACAAAAAGTTCTGTAACACTACCACATTTTATCCAAATCTCCGATACTCAGTTAAAATTTAAGCCGTGGTTGAACTGGCGTGGAATGACCCAATGGTTCTCAATCGGTATTCCGCGTAACTTCTGAGACTTTGATTTTGCTGCTAAAAGAAGTAATTCAAATAATTTCACCAAATATTTATTTTGAAAAAGGAACAAAAAATATTCATGAGCTTAATCATATTTATTTTACAGTGAAATTATTGTTTTTTTTTTACGTCTTACACTTAGTGACACAATCTCCTGCATTGTTGCCAACTCGTACGTACAAAGGATAGCGTGCCGCGAACAATAAAAGGTTGAGAACCATTGCCCTAATGTGTTCTTTTAGTCGTTTTATTTATTTTTATTTTTTGTCATACCGATTGGAACGGCAAAAGAAATGTAAAAACAAGACTTAAGCAGCGCGTTAGGGATGCGAAGAAGGATGCGTTCTGGCTTCAAAATATGTTTCGAAGTTTTCTCCTCATGTATTATTAAGAATTTTCCGAATGTGGACCACTATTTTAATGCACGGATAATCTGCAAAACTGATAATCGGATTACGAATATCTGGGAATCAAGTGCATGTGGAACAGTAGAAGAAGTTGGCGGAATTGGGATGCGTAATGTTGCTCAGGTCGCTTTATAATCGACAGTTCTGGGATCGAATCCCAAACCTACTATTTTCTTTTATTACGTTGATGTTATTCCGTACAAGTCGGGACGATATTTTGTTAAAATGGACAGACAGCTTCAAGCTCTCGAACTGTAGGAACCAAGTTAAGGAGCATTGTCGCAAATGAATATATGGCAAAAGGAAGATGGTTTATGACTAGAATATACATAACTTTTCTCAAACGCTAGGGAGAGTATATCGTATGATTTGAAACAAAATACTTCTTAAGAACCGAATCCAAATGATTGTTAAGACAACACTCGAATGTACAGTGTAGTTGAGTGCTGATTCACCATTTGATTACATTAAAAAGATGTTTGATTTTTTTAATTTTTTTTTAAAGAAAAACCTGTTTTAAGACTTTTTTTTTTCAGGTGCCATCTAATAGGTGAAATTTCGCATAATATGCATTTGTGATCGTAAGTGAGAAGTCAAGCTGGATATGATGCAGGTTAATGTGGCAGGTTTACGAAGAAATTTGAAAAACCTAGCACACAATTATTCGGATGCTCAGGTAAGTGTGTATTTTAATAAAGTGTATAAAGTATAAATTGTTCCATCGGTGTTATTAAAAATATTCAGTCTTCTTTGTTCCTGCCTCGTGAATAGTATTTTGGCAGACTTTACCCTCTCACAGATTTCCACATAAAATTCACATTAGATTGCTTATCTCATGGAAATTGTTCATTGAGTGGGCTGAATACTGTAGGGTGGGATATAACCCGGTTATGTTCAAATCCATATATGTGATTATTTCGATTTTGATTTATAAATTTAGAAACTTACCATCTAAGTTTTTACCTGGGACGAGCAAATTGCATATATTGTAATAGTCTTTCAATACACGTATCTGTCTTCAGAAAAATCCGAAAGATGTTCAGTTATTTCTCCCAACATTTCAATTTCCTGTAGAGCATTTTTTTCTAAACTTCCTAGACAGTGGTTTTAAAAGCGAATCGAAATTTCGTGGGAATAATTAATAACATTTACCTGTTAGGTACAAATTCTTAACAGCGACCAGTTATTACTTATGAACGCTTGAATATCAAATGTTTTGGGGAAGAGATGGTATTACTGTATAAGATGATTTGTTCCATAGTTTAATAAGCAAACTTAAAAAATAGGAGAGGTTCTGTTCAGTGCCCATGACTTTTTTTTTTCTGGCGTAACTTTTGAATGGTTACACCGATAAAAGGTAGACATATAGGAGATAACCCTACTGGTTTACATGTAATTTCTGAATGGATTTACCCATTGCAATGAATCCATAGGACATATATATTATTTGGGGTGCATATAAGGGAGTATTTGATTGTGTGTTAAAATATGGAAATGAGACTATAATATCCTTTTTGAAAAACGATATAAGGCCAATTTTAAAATTGTAAGGCGACTTCAAAGATGCATTAAAATATAAAATAATGAACATAAGAAAACAATATTCACGTAATATATCCTTCTTGGAAGTCTACCCAAAATTAATACAATTTTACAAACCTTGGAAGAATAACTACCTTATTTTCGCACCGACAAGAAGGCTGTAACATATTGAGTAATAAAAAAAAGTGATTTTAAATATTGTTTTCCTTTTTTTTTTCACTTTTTAATATATTTTAAAGCTTGCTTACTTTTTTTTTTTTTTAAAGAGGCTAATTTTGTTTTTCTTCAGTCCGTGACCTCTGTCGCTGTATTAGTGTTCCTATGTTAGTTATGTTGTTGACATGAAGTGGATTATAGTATATTATTTATTTACAACGGTTGAAGATTGACGCTAAAGATAGTGTATGCTTGGCAGTAGAAATGATACAAAGTTCAAAAATAACAAAAGGTCAATATTGACAACATATATGGGCATTTTTCTTAAGTTTTGAAAGTTTGATACAAGGTTTTTTTCTTCTTCTCCGTCCCTCGTTATTTCTTCGCTACTTTTCTTGTGTAGATATATTTTTGTCACTTCCAATAAAATTTTGGAGGCTTGTATCGTAGGCACTCTTAAATTCGGCACGTTCGGGACCATGGCCGTGCCGGATTATCGAACGTCAATATAGTTTTCACGGGAATACCAAAGAAAAATAATAAAAGTACAGTACAGTGATACTTAAAACAAGTTGTACATGTAATAAGCTACCCTATGGCAAGAAAAAATACACATGAGCGTTACTGTTTAAAAAAGTACCTAATACTGTATCACGTTGCATCTGTGATTTGGATGTCTTCTTCAAAAAAGCATTACGGATTATACACAAACTTATGAGTTATGCAGAGTTATATAGCTTTTGTTGGATTGGCAATTTTTATAAATGTATTTAATGTTTCCACGCCCGAATTCTCCCGAAAAACTCCGAACGCGAGCGACTCGATCGGGTCCAGATTGAAGAATGCTGGATTAAAGAGTGCCTACTGTTGAAAGAATGTATTCGGAAGGTACTCCAGTTGTAACTCGCTTCATTGCTATAAAACTACCTTGTTTACGACATTGCAATATTCTTTGGCCTACCGTATAGCATGTGTTGCAGTCCATTTCGTTTTGTAATTTCATATAATACGTTTCCCTTATACGTTAACACAGTCTGTATTTCAGTACCAAGTATCATGTGAAACAAATATATAAAAGTTTATATGTACGTAATTTGACAAAAAAATGTGACTAAGTTTCCGCATTGACTGTTGATGGAATGTCTCCAATATCATGGCTTTGTTAGGAGCCTAATCAAAGTTTATTGATAACAGTTTCATGTCAGAAGTATCGATTCAGTCCACAGTAAAGTATCTGTATCATACACAGAACCTGGTCTTTACGTTTACTTCATTAAATTTTCTTGTTGAATACTTTGATATAACATGTGCTACGAATAGTTTGCTAAGGTCGGTTTAAATTTATGTCGTTCTGTTATACAAAACATTTTGGATTAGTAGTTCAGTCCAAATAGTTTCCTAATATTTGAGAACTTAACGTTTTCCCTTATACTGGAAGTGGCTCACATATTTTTGGCTTTGGTCCATTATCGTGAAGAAAAGTAGGAAGCTACAAAGTACGAAGTAAAGAACTCCCCGTCACGATTACGGAAGAATATGATGATGGTATCCCTACAAATATTGCATAATATGGTCTATATTTGTAAAACGTTATCCGTAGTAGAGAAATTTATGTAATGTATGTCGCTTTGGTCCCCGTCTACAGTTTCTTACACAATTTGAAATTTTAATTAAGTATAAGTCGAAATGGAAAGTTTCACGAAACGGAGCGCTTTACCTTCGTTAACGCTGTAGATCACCCCCGCCATCTTGGTACGCACCTTCCATTGATTTACACGGGAATTGTTTTACTCATTTTATGTCTCTCGGATGTAGAATATTTAAGTTCTGCTTTCACAAAATTTGTATTGGTGGTTATTTTGACTCTTGTATAGTTTTGGTTTGTGAAGTTTCTCCAAATATATAAGTATAATGTATTATTAATAGTTTGCTATATAAATCACAATATGTTAACGGGCAATTATACTGTTCCTGTGTAAAATATTGCATTTCTATAAAGTAGCATGAGTAAAAAACAACATGACGATAAACTGGGCGAAAACAGAAGTTAAAAATATACTCCTGAAAAGTATAAGACCAGTAAAACAATTCCCATGTTAATCAATGGAAAGTGCGTACCAAGATGGCGGGGGTGATCTACAGCCTCACAATATTAGTCTTTTCTCTATGTTACCATATTGACGAGACGGAACAGGAAGGTTCCAGCTATTCACGAACCGGTCCATTTCGAGCCTTGACTGTATAACGTCTATCAAAAGTTTGATTTCAATAGTTCGTACAGTGATGAAATAAATTCGTGTATAATAATATACAGTACAATTCCAAGTAGAGTAGGTTACTAAGTAATGTATGTGAGCCGCCCAGAATATTTGAATGGGCAGATCTAAACGCACTTCATTGCAAGGAAACAAAGGGAGGAGTTTAGATATGTTTCTCATTCCTCAACAACGATATTAGGAGACACTTCAGATTAACTTGAAGATGCTCGCTTTTATTTTCCATTTATTACACAGATAATATCAAGTGAAAACGTTACCTGTTTGTACTCCGAATTAAAGGCTGGTTATTGCATGGACACTGTGAAGCCTAACATCATTTTTGATTAGAATGAGTGATTCATCGCCAGATTAAGGGATAGGAGAACAATATGTCTGTACATCTGAGTAACCGCATGTTTCTGAAAGCAAGAGTGGCTGAATATGACTTATTATAACTTAATATGAGGATTATAATTCTAGTCTTCGTAACATATTGACAAGTTAATTAGTTTACTTTTAGTCTCAGACCAATTTTTTGTGCTTTTCCAGATAAAGGTTCGTGAAGCGACAAGCAATGATCCATGGGGTCCATCCAGTACGTTAATGTCAGAAATAGCAGATCTGACATACAATGTAGTTGCTTTTACAGAAATTATGCAAATGATATGGAAACGACTGAATGACCATGGAAGAAATTGGCGACATGTATATAAAGCATTAGTGTTACTAGAATATTTAATAAAAACAGGAACCGAGAAGGTGAGTAAATTTTGAAGCTAATCATCAATTTAATGTTGCATTAATTACGAAATATATGGTCAGAATAATAAAGTAGTGAAAAATATCTTGTTGAGATTTCACCGGATATGGTTGTGAACACTGATGAGATTTTGTGCAAAATGCCGTTTTCAGAAACAAACCTACTGTAAACCGACCTTACATGCTCCAGTCATTTTCTGCGATGAGCTCAATAATATAAACTTCAGTATTTCGTGAATCAATTAAGCACGACCGTCGAGAGAGAGTCGCTGACTGTTCGTTGTGCAAGATAGAGAGATCAACGCTGTTACCAAGATATTGCAGTGTGATTTTTTTCTGTCTGTCGCCCTTGAATAAAGTGGACGTGTTGTCTCGAGCGTAGATGGGGAATGTGTAATTATTTCTGTACAGTGAACGAAATGACCAGCGTTTGTTTAAATAGGATGGGGTGACCATGGCCCTTTCTCCCCAGTCTGAAATATACCCGAACTAAAAGTTGCCAAGGACTTCTAATAACATAGGAATATAATCTTCGTACCTCCTCGGGGATGGGTGAACAACTGGCCTCGGGAGAAGCTTCTCCGAAAGAGATGAGTAGAAAAAATACCGGTGTTGCAAACAAATAATTTTAAGTGCTTTAAAAGCACGAAATACAGGAAAGAAATTCATACTATATTCCTACTTTAACAGATCTCACAGAAAATGAACACCACAAATTTTCATGATGTTCTTTATCATCCATTAGGATAGCGGTTCTCACCGGTGTGCCGCGAGAACTGACCAGGGGTGGTGTGAATTGAAACAGATTAGTCAGAAGATTACAGACATTAGGACGCAGTCGAGAATTCTGGCATAGCCAGTTCCTTTGACTACAGAAAGTGTAGGCGGTTCTGGCGGCTAGTAGCACAACCTAGCGAAGAAGTGTTAAACATTCCCCTCTTTGGAAGTTCCTCCTTTAGAAATTTCAACTGCATGGTATGCCGCAAAACCAAAGAGGTTGAGAATCACTGCATTCGGGTGCTGTTGTCACCAGTGCGAAACTAAGGTGGTTGTACTGATCATGTCGGTTCCTTGATGTTACTTCGCCATTATTTAACCCAACATACAAAGACGAAACTAATTTTGCCCTTTTCCTCAGAATCAAGTGGAATGAAGTTAGTCTTTCCGGTTTGCACAGTAGAATTATAGTAGGCCCTTTTCCTGCAAAATGACCTCGTACCTGCATGCTTTTTGGGTAACGTTCCACGTGTAGTTCACTAGTGTGAGGTGACGTTCTGATTTACCTCTTAACTAAATTTGTAGAAGCTGCCTGGGTTAAAAAAATGTATTATATACCACATAACATGTTAAATAACTTCAGTACCAATGAACATCCACTCGACAGATTTTATTTGTTCAAACTACTCGAATAATGCTAATGCACGCTAGATATATATAAGCTGATTTATACATACTGAAGTACGCACTCAAAAGTAGAGAATTATAATATGCAAACAGTATACAAATTATTAACGAATTTTAAGGTTAAATTCAGTCAAAAATAAAAAAGATACTACTTCGAAACGTCACTTTAAATTTCTTGCGACGGAAATTGAACGACTTAGCACATGATACACGTTAGAAGTAAATTGTAAATGTGCTTAGCAACATCTTCCAAATGTAGGGAGCAGTTGATAAGAATGCCAGCCTTCCCGGTATTCTTCTGTCTTTATAGCAGACGATCTATCAGCGGTCAATTCGTGTTGGCTCTAATTTAATGTTAAATTTGACACAAATTCATCTGTGTAATTGATGATACGGGAAGATTTGGCCTCTCGAGAAAATACGAGTAGATACGCCTCTCGAGAAAATTACTATCTAAGTTTTCACTGTTGAATATAAATATAACTTATGCATACTTTTAGGAGCTATCTACACCAAAATTTTCAAGGGTTTTTGATTTGACTATGCCTTTCATAGAAATATCGTAGACAGTCTAACTCGAATATATGCAGCAATTGCTATATTTCATGGGATACCAACTAAATACTTCTGATCCCGCAGCAGCGGGCAGGCATGGGCTAGTAATTAGAACTAGTAACATTCAGATCATACGTCTCATCCTTGAAAACACCATTATAAATTTACACATAGATATTCTCACCATCTGTTTCTTTTAAGGAATGCTGTGCTGAGCTACTTCTCCAAGATATCATCTTTAGTTGGCCATCCAGCACATAATTTAGTAGTGAACCCGGTGCACCGAGCCATTTATGAACGCCGTGGTCATTCTACAAGACCACTTGGCATTCGAGCATCAGAGTTGTTGGAGAATGTGAATGCAGACCGTCCAACCATGTCCCTTTTAGTCTCTTTCCCCGGTGGACAATTGCTCATCCACGAATTGATATCTCATTGTGAACTTCAAAGAAATCGGGGACAGCTATGATTGAATTCCATCAACGTTTTCGTAAGCTACAGAGTCAGTACCCGAATTTAATCTCTATTTTACAGATGGGTCCAAATCAGATGAATCTGTTGGATGTGCGTTTGTTATAGATTAGGAAGCCCGCCAATTTTGTCTTAATCCCAAAGCCATTGTTTACTGCTGAGCTAAAAGATTTTAGTCTTGTTCGTAGTTTCAAGCGCCTCTTGTTTGTACAGATTCGCTCAGTGTTGTACAAAGTCTGGAAAATGTGTGTAGTAAGCATCCGCTCGTGCAAAAAATCCTATCTAAGACACACTCCATCTGCTCTGCTGGTGATGAGGTTGCGTTTTCGTGGATACCAAGTCATGTTGGTATCCATGGTAATGAATTGGCAGAGCAAGCTGCTCGCAAGGCCTCTTTAGGAGCTAATATTGACTTGACATCAGCATGTTCCATTCCAGGACATGTTGATATATTATTAACTCATTGCTCGGACTGAATGGCAGCGACGATGGAATTGCGGTGCTGTCAATAAGTTGAAAACAATTAAGCTAACTGTTGCTCCATGGAAATCATCTTGCCGAGGTAGTAGGTGTGAAGTACTTTTATGTCGCCTACGTATAGGACACATTCGCCTGTTGCGACGTTTGAACCCTCTGTATTGTAATGAATGCGATGCAGTTTTAAGTATTCGTCACGTTCTTTTAGAATGCCCTGGGTATAATCGTCTCGGATAACGATAAAACATCCCCAATGACATGGCGTCAGTTTAGGGGATGAATCTAATGTTTTACGGAGAGTTTTTGTGTATATTCAAGAGACATCATTTATTTGAGCTTATAATTTCTGTTAGCTATTGTGTTATGTTGTTATATTCTGTTATCTTGTGAAGGCACATGTACAGCCTTCTCGTTTTTAATTTGCTATATTAAAGACCGTATACACCTTTAGTTTTTCTTAATCTTTATACTGGCCCTTTACACCTGGTAGCTATATTGCTGAAAACATCGGCTTCTGAAGACCTTCTGCAATTTCAAATTTTATATTATTTTATTGTTTTAATTATCTTATCAGCTATGTTTAGACGTGACAATGATAAGGGTTTTTTTTTCGTATTGAGACGGACGTAAACCATAGTGCTGCTAGCGTCCATAAAATTAATTTTATCTTTTAAGGAATGCAACTTAGGAATGCGATTTTCCAAAGGTTTCGGGTCACTAACCGACATATGTTTCTAGTGCTTCTAGCCGTAGGTAACTATGTTGATAGAGCGTTGGCATCTCATTCGGGTGATTCTACATTCGATAACAGCGGCCGACCATTTTGACTGAAGTTTTTCCACATTTTTTCCTGTTATGCCAAGAAAATGGCGGAATACTACCTTCAGTGTGGGACCACGCCGACTCCTTTCCGCATTCCTTCCCCTACCCTCTGCTGGCTTGAGCCATAGGTACGTGAAGACTGTAAATAAAATCAAAATTATTTGAGTGCTTTTTTGTGTTAAGGACAGTAGTGGTCAAACCAACGTGCTGTAGGTTGTAGAAATGCTAATCGATAGTTGAAAGGTTGTCAGAATGCGAACGTTGAGCATCGTGAACGTGAAGTTTTTCTGTTCAGCCTGATATTGGGGTGGGACAGAGAATAAGAATTCTTGGCACTTTTCGCCTTATCCCGTCCTCTCAAAATACACACGTAATTAGTGTTACAATGCGAAGCTTGTACTGAAAGTAATGCTTGTCATGGTGTAACTCCTTTTACAACATGAGGCATGTTCCGCTACATAATGCATAAAGTAACTCTGTCTATAACGTGATACTTCCAAACTCGACGCATGACACCTTCTTTTAACCCACTTGTCAAATCCACATTGATAAACCTTTGTGCACTTCCTGATGGAACTGTTGGTTTTGAATTTCTTTGGCCCAGAAGTAGTGTGTCACTACTTAATGGGCTGATTCTTGGTCTGGGTCACGAGTACCTACATTGTCGGAAAAAGGTGTCCTCGTTGGCTTCAAATGCGGCCAGAAATTTCGAAAGAAATGTCTAATAGGTTTCACTTTCAGTACAAGCTCCGTATGTAAAACGATTTGTGCTGTTACTGCAAAGTCTTAAGTACTGTTGTATCTGTTTTATAACTATTCTAGGTGGCCCAGCAATGTAAGGAAAATATTTTTGCCATTCAAACTTTAAAAGACTTCCAGTATTTCGAAGAAAACAAAGATCAAGGGATGAATGTAAGAGAAAAGGCAAAACAATTAGTATTGCTATTGAAAGATGAGGAGAGACTAAGAAATGAAAGAGCGAGAGCACTGAAGGCGAAGGAAAGATTCGCTCAAACAGCGTCCGGATTTGGCAGCGACGGAATGGTAAGTCTTCTTCCTTTAAGAATGAACAATGTATCTAAGAATGAACAATTTTGTTCTTGTAGAAGTTTCTTATCTCTGTCTATTAGATGTAAATGTAATTACGTAGTTACTTCATTTTCTTTCGCTATTCTCTTCCGTTCATACTTGTTTCAAATACACAGCTTGTATTCCAGCTACGTTCACTTTTCTTAGAATGGTGTATTCTGTACAATGTACTAACATGACTAATTCTGGATTTCAATTATTATTATTATTATTATTATTATTTTATTTTTGTGGCGAAGATAGCAAACTGCGGATCTGTAATGAGGAGACAGCGCGGGTTCGAATCCTTCTCACACAGATCATAGTGGAATCCTTCTCACACAGATCATAGTGGAAGAGGTATTTTCTTGATATTCCTTAGAGTCCGAAAGGAAATTTCTGGAGTGGTGCCTTGAGTAAAAGCCATTACTTTCTATTTTCTTTTCATGCCTCATGTGTGATATTTCCATTAGTTGCTAATTTTGTTAGACATATTTATGGAAAAAGCACCGTTATAATCTCATTATATAAATTCAAGTATATTTCAGTTGTATCGTTTACGTAACCTTGAAGGTGCTACAAAACAGCCTTGCTGATCAAAGCAACTTCGTGTTTTACACTTTTGTTCTGTTTTAATAGTTACGTGATATAAAAAAAAAATTTTGGTAATGTCTTTATAAAGCTATTGTACATCGATATTATATTTCTCTAAAAGTTACCCGAACAATACATGAAACTTAAAACTATTAATTGAAAAAGAACTTAAAATTCTACTACTTTATTAACGTGACAGGTTCTTCTCGGTCCTGTAGTAACGTTCAAGTCATGAAATCATTGCAGTTCCTACTATTTTTACTTCCTTTAACCCAAAAGCATTTTCATATTTTCTGTATCAGAATAAATTCAGAAGATTAACGTTATCATTTTTAGATTTTACTTTTCCTTAATTACCGTATTGAAGGTTCAAAGCTTGCTAAGAATACAGTATGTGTTAAACTTGTGGTGGGTGGAGCACGGCTGTTGTCTGTCATGAAGGAATAGGAAATGAAATTCGTATTCCAGACACACAAAGAATACCAGTTCTTAATCTTGATCTGCGTCGCCGTAATAGGAAACTGTCATCGTGGCAATACCTTGAGCATGCACTAGACGAATGAACTGTTTGGTTTTTAAATCGAGCGACGAAACACTGAACAATTAAGCTAAATTTGGTTCTGTACGCTTTATATTTTTGTTGTAGGTAATTTTAAGTTATAGAAGCATGTACATAATTTTGTAGCTTTCTTAAATCCTAACAGATGTAATATCATGTACACTTGTACTAATTATTGTAGTTTTTTGAATTGTTTTTAACGAGATTTTCAGTATCAGGCAATTTGAGTTCGGAACTGTTATAGATTGATGTGTAATATAACTTGAAGTATCAGTATCTGTTGTCTCGTTATGTGCCTTTCCTCTAAATCACTTTTCACGTTTACTTCAGGATGTGATGTCGCCAACAAGCCCCAGTTATCCGTCAGTAAGTATATCTTTATCTTGTAAGTATGTGAAGTACGTATGTTCTGACAATTTCCCCTGCTTATAAGTGTTGAGCGACATCATGCTTCTGTGTTAGCGCCGTAGAGGCACCTCGCATGCTTTCAGCGGTGGTTCATATCCCTTGTTATATGTTCATGTATATAATGCATGACGTGGGAAAATGTGTAATGTTTAGAAAATAAATTTTAAGTAATATAACACTCTTTAGGTACTGGTATGCATTGGATCCTTGCTAGGTATGGCACCCGATGTATGGACATTGATAGGAACCAATTTAACTTGCAAACATTGTAAAGTGTAATTTACGTTTAAAGCAGGTGCTGTAGACTATGCAGAGAACCAGAAAAATACTTCGATTAACTTCTAAAGCGGACTACTTACCTTAAGTTACTTCGAACATATGTTAACAGTTTCGGAGCTCAAGTCACTCGAAGGTGGCGCCGCATATCCACTAAGTGGCGTAGATCTTGACAGCCTTGACAAATAGTAGCATATTGGGAAATAGCATTCAAAGTTGTGCCTGCTATATTTCTTAAAAATAGTGAAACTATAAAAACTATTAATCATATCTCTGAAGTAGAAGTAATCATCAATTCAACCAACACTATCCATAGGTTCTACGTCTAATGATGCTATACTCAAATCAACTTTCTACATTGCTTCGATCATTTGCTAAGTTATCACGTCCGCCATTATTTGTGATGAAATTACGTCTCGCCACCTTGGGTGCCTATATCTCCGAAATTAACTTTCTCGACATGTATTCAGATGATTTGTTTCTTGTTTAGTAGGCGTAATTACCTCCTACATTTTGTCACAGCCTTTTTTCTCTCACTCTCTCTTTTCCGCGCATTATAGTTTTAACTTCACAAAATGGAATGGTTTTGAAATTACCTTTAAAGACGTAAAACAAGAGATGCTTCGTAATGAACGCAGTCCAAAGGTAGATATATGTAGTGAAGTATGGAGTTGAGATTTTACACCATGCGGTCTTTTTATCACCATTCATAGTAATGTAGATGTTTTCACGTAGAGCCTGTAGCATTGTAAGTCCCAAGTTCTCTGCTGTCGAATGTTCCTTTTCTATCATTGTACCTGTGCTTGATTAAGCTGCATGGTACTCTTCATAATTGAATCGTTTATTTCAGAACCCGCGATCGACCGTAAGTGAAACATTACAGATAGCGGGGTCCTAAAATAAACGATTCAATTTAGCTTTGTTCCTAGGTATACATGGTTATTGATACAGTATTCCCACCCCGATAGATATTTTAATATTAACGCGTTCTGTATTTGTATGTCATTCAGATTGCGAATGAGTATGTTTCATTGTTTTATAGACGATATGTTGAACAATATAGCATTCGTATTCACCCGTGTTACTTTCATCGGTATCTGCGAATTTCTCATAACATTTTGTTGACTCTGTACCTCTAGAGCCGATCAGCAATAATAAAATACGTTTAGATGTATAAACGTTACTTTTGTTGGTGAGAATTCAGTAAAAGATAAAGATTTTTGAGCAGAAATATCACTTATAGTGTAACCGGGTTTCTAACTTCGTTTGTTCTCACAGATTTGAGTGAAAGAAATAAGGTGCACAACGCAAGTACGATTATTGTGTTTTATAATTACGTTTTGTCTACTAAAGGACCATTTTCGGTGCGTTTGTATGTATTATATGTATTGTGATGACAGAAAAGTCCGTGTCAAAAAATTGAACTGACTGTATAGGTATCTCGAAATATCAAGCAGTTTTCTCTCTTGCACTTATGTATTCGTTATTTGAACTGATGTAATATTCTCCTCGTACAGTATTTGCCTACTATTTCCAATAATTCGTGATGCTAGATTTCTTAAGTTACATTTTTCATCTTAAAATCGTATTGTTGTAAAGTTTCAAAAACTTTCAGTCCTGTTTTCTCATAATTGCTCAGTTTATATTTATGTATTTGTTAACATTAATACGTATACAGTAAACGACATTTTACACCTTTCTTGCAACGAAGTTACATAGTAACATCAATAATACCGTTCATGTCCAGTCAAAATTTAATATACAGCTAGGTTTTCATGAGCCATTCTAGAATATATGTGTGTGAGAGATGGTGAAATTTTATTCTGATTCAAGTGGGTATTTTTTTACCTTCCCGTTGTGATAGTGTATTTGAAAGGGAAATTGAAATACATACAATATCTCTTTTTTATGTCGTCGTACCGCTGGAAAATGTCTGTATTTTACGCTATTTTACAGTGGTTATACGTAAATTCAATATATGTATATGTATGTTACAATAAACAGTGAGAGATAGCATTTTCCACGAACTGCTTCATTCCTTTTTTTTTTCGTCCGGGGGATATATGACAACAGATAATAAACGAAGACAAGACAGAATGATGAATCGAATCTAAAACAATGGTGTAAAAGTTTGTGTCAACATGTACTGTGAATTTTATACTTGTGCATGTGATTCTTCTTGATGAAAAGATTGGTGTAATTGAAAATAGAGAATGGTCTTAGAGATCCAGAGACCATTTGGAGTGTGCGGAGGCAGTACTCTTCAGTTTTCTTCCTGACTATAAAGAAGTTGAGCTAGATGCATGAAACTTTTCATCCGTTATTTTACATGTGTAGAGCTTTCGTCTTATTGATCTGTTTGGTGCAAAGAAAGGATTAACATGACAGTAAGTGACACCCCAGTGAAACTCGAATACTAAGTTCTTATACCTACGAGGTAAAAACAGATTTGATTAAATGAAAGTTGCCTATCAGTAAGTACCCTGGGAAAACAAGTGTGGACACACACAAACGTTGAGTACGAACCAAGGGAAGGGGACCGTGCTTAATTGGACAAAAGAATCACAGCTGAGGTTGGCGTAAGTTACGGTTCAGTTTCGACCATATTTCCTGAACATTTGCTCCTGTTCAGTGTGTTGACCCGGCGAGTTCCGCCTTTGGTCACTCCATTTCAGAGGGATCAGAGAATGGAGTGTACATGTGTTGGCAGTGTGTCAGAAGAACAGTGATACATTTTTTCCAGACTGGTGACGATGAAATAATCTTGGATGCGCCACTATGATCCAGAAACGAAGACCACTGGCACGGAGTGGAAAGATTACAATTTACCCTCGAATGCGACAAAGTTGTAAACCCTCAGCAGAAAAAAAAAAGTAATGATCTATGTTTAGGTTGTACGAAGAGGTTTATCCTGACAGATTATTTGAAAGTGGGGACTATTACTGAAACCTATTAAAAATGCTACGCGGGGCACTTAAGCAGAAAGAGCGGGACAAACTAGCCAAATGTGTGCTGCTCTTGGCTGACAATGCTTCCGCTCACAAAGCAGCAGCGACAATTGAACTTGTGGGGAAAGGTAGTAACCCCCAGCTACTTGTTTTCCTACACTACTTCCTTTTTACCAAAATGAAGGAACCGATACGAAGCAGACATTTCTTCTCGGACACGGTGGTTATTTCAATTGTATAATAGTATTTTTAAAGCCAAAATCAAGACTTAACAATGACCATGTGCGGACCGTGGTACATCTCTTGCAGTAATGTGTGGTTTTACAGGAAAATTACATAAAGATGATATAACATTCCTTGTAAGCTTCATCAACTCCTTCATAGTCAGGGCGAAAACTTATTGATATTTTCTCGTGTATCGAGGATAAGTAAACTGTGTTTCTGTTTATCAGATTTTATGATTAGGTGCACCCATGCTCACCCTGCCAGTGATTGGTATCTATAATCGGAAGTTTACTATATTTTGGAGACGCGAAATTTAGTTTTGGTCTTGAGCGCCATTCTGTTCATTAATTTTGCGTTCTTGTCTGAAAAAATAGATAATCAAAATAGAGCTTTTCATGTAAGCTGTGTAAATGCTCATTCATCTTGCTGTATGTTTTAGATCGTCACCATTTTGTCATTTTCATTCATTTTATATAAACTATCAATTGCATTTTTCAAATTAGCTTTATTGTTTCTGTTGTAAGACAAGAATGAATGTTGTGAGTAATCTTTACCGTAATAATCATTACATTTAGTTTCAGGGACAGTGGTCTACTTCGTGTGAAAGTGGAGAACAAACTTCAAGAGGTCAGTAGCGAAATTAAATTAATTACATTAATTTGAGTCGTAGAAATTAGAATGATGGTCCTTTAAAACAGATTCTTGTTATATTGTAAATATATGTTTATGCAGTAGAAAATCCATATATCAGAAAAAAATCCATACGTATTGTAAAGTAACGTGAATTATGCAACGAAGTATGTATAAGAACACGTGTTACCGTAGCGTGCGTAAAAACACGTGCTGTTTGTTTACAAACATGTAGAGTACGTAGTATGAGTAAAAACACGTGCTTCTACTTGTCAGCAAATAGGTAGTAATGGAAGACGGAGGGAGCCGACGACAGCAACGAAAGACAGTCGATGATGCAAACGACGTCTGGAACTGCAGAGTCAGCGAACCAGAACTGAATAAAAGACCTCGAGCTTCTCCAAGAAGCCACTATTTAGCCTCCAGGAATAGTCACGTCGACTTGTTCTCTTCCCTCACCTTGGTCGGATCCGCTAATGGTTAGGCCGTCCTCACTTTGGTCGGATCTGCTACGAGATAGGCAAATTCCCTAAGTCCAGATCTGCTACGGGATTGGATTCTTCAAACTTCCTTTCTCTGTCAGGCAACAAGCCGTTGCTTGGGCTTACAGCTGCTCCAATTAGTTGGTTGAGCCGTTGCTTGGGCTCAAAATTAGATCTCCATAGTTTTGTACGGGAGACTATTATTTTTATTCACTTCGCGGACTCGGTATTTTTTAATAAAAGGTGAAGGGAAAAATGACAAACACCGGTCCTTTCATTGCTTTACGTGCTCTACCTTTCAAATAAATTATTCAGTAATATTTTCTTGGACGATGCGCTCCCATTCTTCGCAGAGGGCTTACTGTAGCCTGGTGCTGGTTACTACATAACTTGTATCCCTACTTCATTGAGGTACTGGATGATACAACGCACGGAGGACGTGCATTGTCATGTATTAGCACGAAATTATCACCAACAACTTGCTCTCGAAAGATGTCTAGAGAACAAGACACAACTCTCCACAAAGGCAAGGTTTATTCGGATAGTGAAACTGATCCCTATAAAAACAATTACTGAGCCTGCAGACAATGCTATTCGTAATGAAAATATGCATGTTTTTACCTTTCGCCAGTCCTCCTCTACACCCTTTCTTGTCAATCTGGAGATTGGAGACAGAATCGGGACTCACTTCAGAGAGAAATGTTTCACACTGTTTGTTGCTCCAGTCATGATTACCTCCCTGAGCCTGCCAATATTGCAGATCATGTTGTGATCCAGCACCAGGTCTTCTGATGATCTGTCCGCTGTCATATAATCTTCTCACAGTCCAAGAGCTGGTATTCACACCTCTCAATTGTTGAAACAGGTCGTGCTGGCTCCGACCGCAGTAATGTGGCAGTTCCGCATTACCTGAAGGAAAACGAAACGGTCATCTGTTGCAGAAATTGACTTCCTCAAGCCTTCCAGAATACGTAATAAGTTGCCGGTACCTCTGCACGATAAACAAAATCGTAGTCAGCTTAGTATACCATTATTGAGCCATTTACGGACGCTTCGCCCATCCTGTACCAAAGCGACTGCTCTAGCAGCCTTCTCGGGGATTTAGTCGTAGCCACAATACAGTATTTCTTTCTCATAATCTGAATAACATTGGGAAATCTCGAACAGGTCAATAGCAGCACACAAGTAGTGTCAATATGCACATTATATATAGATTTCCCAATGTACTTTCTTCGAGTGTTGAAGTGGGTTTAGATATATATACACCTCCGTGTATTTAAGTTTACGAACTTAATAGATGTTCTGTTAAAGTTCAATACAGTCACTGACTTGTGTTATTCATTTTTTAGTCCGATGGTATTCAACTTAAGCTTAGAGATTTCCATAATTCTGTTGATAAAATGTATCCGAGTTGCGATCGAACATCACTGCTCTATTTGATTTTAGAAATTCGATAACTCCTTCAGCAGTTGAGGGTTGCAGTACACCTGCAAAGTGACAGACTTTAATTTTGTTCAGGGAAAATTAATGAGTAAGAATAGCCAGGGAAAATTTTACCGTCCCGTTTCGATAATGCGAACTGCACTGGTGGAAAATGAAATCCTAACACCTACGTGAATGAAACTTGAGCAGTAGATTACTGTACATGATGTATTACATTGATACAAGCTACAAGGTCACATTTCGCAGGGCTATGACACGTGCGGATAAACTTCCATTAGACACATTTGGAGTAGTTCGTTAGTGTTACTGTGAAAGGCTGTAATAAGGTGTGCTGTGAATACCTCAAAGGCGATAATGATGAGCATATGGACAATTAACCCAATTTAAACGAGGCCGTGTGATAGCTCTTTGAGAGGGTATATTTTCCTTTTATGAGATTGCGATAATATGGGTCAAGACATCTCTACTGTGTGCAACTGTTGGCAGCAGTGGATCCGGGAAAGCGTTGCTGTCAGGAGACAGGGGGCTCGCGGTCCATCGATTCAAGAGAAAATCGGGGCATCACAGGGTGGCCGTGGTGGATCGAAAGGCATCACACCACGAACTGTTCTGACGGTCTACTGGAGAGTGATCTCTACGCGAGAGGCATCCTGTGGTGTGTGCGCTGCTCATTCATGTCTTCATTGGTGTTGCCCTAGATTTTGTTGAAGGGCAGAATGGAATCTCTGGTGCCAGTGCGGCTGGAGGAGGTTCGCTAAATACTTGATGTGTATTGGTCGGTTATGTTGCTAACAACATTATTCTGTATGACACAGTGCATGGTTGCAGTTCCTTAATGTTTGTTAATAAACATTTAAAAATAAATCAGGAATGTGTTGGTGGGTGTGGAGATGATGTAGGCAACAAAATTGTAAAAGGAATTTGTTTTCGCAATACCATAATGTGGATAGTCAGGGAAAAATATTCCAAAAGATAATAGAATGTGAGGGAAGTTACCTTACCATATAGTACTACAACCCTGGGTGGGCCTTGGCTTCACCAGACACCACCATTCTTCTCTGTTCTTCGCCTTCTCCTTCCAGCCTTTAATAATAATTATTCTCAGGTCTCCGATTTCGTCGTCTAGCCATCTCTGCCTAGGTCTTCCTCTTCTGTTTGAGAGTATTCCCTCATAAAGTATCTTTTTTTTTTTTTTTAGTTATCCTTCCTCTATTCGTTCGAGACGTCCCATCCATCGTATCCGGTGCGCCTTTATGAACCTTACGACATCTTCTTTCATAATTTATTCTATTTCTTTGTTTGTTGGTTGTCTCCAATCATTATTCTCTTCTGCTTGGTCGGACGATTTTCCGTTCGAATATTCGAAGTTTTTCTTCATTCTCTTTCGTAAGTGTCCATACTTTAGCACTGTATATAAGGATCGGTCTGATTAATGTTTTGTACATGTTCAGTTTGGTTTGCTTGCTTACGTTTTTATTTTTGAGGATTTCCGTATTAGCGTAGTATGCTTTGTTTCCAGCTAAAATTCTTTCCGTAATCGTTCTAGTTGTGTCGTTTCTATTGTCATTCCTAAACATTTAAATGGGTCTACGGAATCAAAAGTTTTGTTCGAATGTGAGGGAAGTTGGCCTCATTTATTCTGTACCAATGTAATGAACAAATACATTACATTTAAGTCATAGAAGTTTCTGTTTCAAATATTGCTGAACGTTTTTATATAGCTTCTACGTATAGTTTTGGAGTTCAAACTTTACTGAGGTACGTGGAACACTTTACATTATTTGGTGTCAGAGAAGTTAAATTGGATATGTATTGAAGGAAAACTTAATATTTTAATAGTAAACCTTGTACTGAATTTTCCCTTCCGTTAATGTCAAAAATATTACGAGAATTTTCTGAGCTATATACAGTGATTTTCTTTTAACGCAGAACTGCTGAGTCTGTACACAACACCTCAATTCGTAATTAGACTAATATATTATCTATACTGAGTTGATAGCACACAATACACAATCACTGCCAACGTGAATCATCAGGCTGCATTTTAGCTTTCCTTTTTAGAGCAGCAAGAAATATAAGACGATTTATGAAATTGAGTAATAGAGGCATTTTTGTTTTTCATTTCATCAAAAGTCAGTAAAAAGCTACAGATGAAACAAAACTTCTACTTACAGTACAAATGGTGTTAAATATGATTTATGTCAAAATTATAATACTTTGCCTAAACACATAAAGACCATAAAATCTCTTCCCAAATTTAAAAATGAAGTAAAAAAATACTTTTGGAAACTTTTTACAGAAACATAAATTCTTTTGTCAAAATATTACTGAGAACTTTTTATAGATACAGAAAAAAAGCCTCATTAACTTACTTTCAAATTATTGCTTTGCAATTACTTTTAGAACAGTGTTACCATCTAGAGTATGCCCCTTAGTGTGAGCCTATACGCTCGTTGGGGTCCATCATGTATTTTATTACTAATTATGTAATGGTTGCCTGTAATTTTATCAATAATAAAATACAATTATTATTACTACTAAAAAAAATAAAGTATAAAAGTAATGTAAAAGGAAGTCTATTTCTTAGTTTTTAGAAATACATTTTTCTTGGCAATCCTTCTGCGATATCAATCTTTACAGAATCTCTTAAAACTGATTAGTTTCAAATCAGAAAATCCTTTTAGTACTATCACGCGAAAGGGTTGTGTAATGATATTCGAGATGCATGTTTCTCTGACTTCTAAACACAGACCTCAAAACTTTCTCGAGGTACCTTCACTAATATCAGAAGAAATTTTAATCCATTATATTACGATTTCCATGTAATCAATTAGGTTTTTACTGACTCCAGTAACCTAATAGTTGTTTCCCACCCCACATGCTTTAGTAATCACACTGTTGAGCTATTAACACAAGCTTATTCTTACAAGTAGTGCAGACAACATTAAATAACTCCTTGTTTTCAGCAGTAACTTTTCTATGAATTCTAATTGTCATGGTAGTCCGTAGTGACATATTCATTCTCTGAAGTGCATGAAAGTAGTGGCAATACTTCTGCTAGCCCTGTGAAGAACGGGGTGGTGATTATGAAGTGTCTTACTGAAGATATCTGCTTGCGAAGTTTCTTCATAAATATTTGCTTGGGACATCGCTTCTTCATAGTTCTTTATTAACTGTTCCAACTAATCAGTTCTGTGATGTTCTTCTGTCTTAAATTTCTCTTTCTGCTTTAATGCTTTTGGAAAATTTGGGGATGCAAAGATTTCTATAATATCTCTTATCTGTACGTAGACTTTTATTCATGCTCAGAATTGGAATCAGCCCGTCCACAAACTGTAGGAGAGGAGGAACTACAGCTGCAGCTTGCATTAGCGATGTCAAGGGAGGAAGCCGAACAGGAGGAACAAAGGAGAAGGAGCGATGATGTGCGTCTTCAGTTAGCCCTCTCTCAAAGTGAAGAGGAATTCAAGTAAGTATAATTTACATTCTGATACACAATAGAAATAATTTGCAACTTGTAGGTAGAATCTTTTTTGTTACCAGCAAACTGTTACACTTATATGAACTTGTTACATTCAAGACTTTTATAACTAAACATCGATTGTGAATTTTCCTAATAAAAGAAAACAACAACAACAAAAGTGTATTTGAATACAAGTTAAACCCTGCGTGGTCAGTTACTTGAGATGAGACTGAAATTGTAAGTGGCGTATAACCACTGCTTTTGCTTGTGGAGCAAGCAGTCACAGGCAGTTACAAATACTTTTAGGAAGGTCTTAATAAATGTTACTCGAGACAAAATTCAATTCAAACTCCCCAGAACGGTTCCAGGGCGTTAGGGAGGTTGAGCGAATAGGATGTTATGGAGGTAGAGAGGAGAGTGGCTCGGGATCTCTCAAATTTCAGTGATAAAAATACAAAATAAATTCTGATACCGGGAGTAGTCGTCACTAGTTCCACCGCCCGTATGAAGAACTGACATAATAAAATGGGTCCTGTTCCCCCCATCAATCGGTTATTCTGCGCCTCTATAAAGAGAAAGGTGCATGTTCGAGAATCTAATCCAGTTACCAGGCGATGGAATTTGCAAGACTCATCCCTAAGAGTTTTCTCTAACGACGAAGTGCTCCTTGGTTCTCTAGGGCTGAAAAAAAAAAGTACTCTATGTTCCTGTCCTATGTGGCTGAGAAATACTTGTATACCAAAATTGAATTGACCTGGGATAGTAGTATGAATTTTGAAATGAAACATAGAAATTGGATAACAGCAAATAAACTTTACAAGATTTTCAACTAAAACAAAACAACCGAAATAACAAAACAAATGAGTACTAGAGGATGAAGTTCCCTGGCGGATTTATTGGAAAGTAAACAAAATCAACTTTTGACATTTTTACATCCTTGACTCCAGTTTGAGAGATAGTAAATTTTACATGAAAACCTGAGATATTGAATTATTTGTCCACATGATAGCAATTACACGTTTCTTCTTCTAGCCAATACAATTATTATAAATGAGCTGATTTAATGTTATATTTGTAAGCATGTTTCACATTGGTTTAGCTTCTTTTACACTATCTAGTTATCCAGAAAGTAAAAGTGAAATATAGTCTCGACATGATCGGTATATCATCATCAGACATATTTACGAAAGAAAAATAAATAAGCAGTTCAATTGTTCTTTGGTTGCCTTGCAACTACACTGGGGGGAAACCAAATACACTAATACCGTACTGTTTAGTGGACTCAGTATGATCCGATACGCTCTTACGTACAAGGTACAATCGGTATAAAAGAAAAGGTCTACAAAGAGCTAAATTACTTATTATGTGGCTAGAAGGCGTTTCAGACATTTTACAGAGCATTACACAAGCGTGATTTTATCACAATGTTATAGATCCAAAACCCTTAATAATAGTTCCAAAAATTGAGAACCACCGGTTACTCACTCAGTTGCATCTGCATTACTCATAAGTGATGGGAAGATAGAAAAACAAAACAGCCTACAAATTTATTTGGATAGAAGATTGGAACAAGATTTTAATGAAATAAGAAAAACAACAAAAGAAATTATGGGGTGAGCTTTGAAAGTTGGGCACGAAGTAGGTTAGCGGCACGTTAGCCGTCTCAGCTGACAGACTGAGATAAACACAATAAAAAATACACAACCCTTTTTAAAAACACTTTGAATTGAGAAATGTGTATATATACAGGGTGTCCATAAAGTCAGTTGCCACCCCGTGCATCTTCGAGACGACTGCGAATATAAGCAAACGCAAAAACACGTCCTTGGTTATTTTGAGGGAGTTTGAATTTTGAGCTATAAAAGTTCCACCCTAGACCCCCCAAGTTGGGGTACGGGGGATCAACTTGATAATTTCAAATTGCAAAGGGGGGTCGAGTAATAGTTGAAAGATCTCGACAAAAGAAATATTTTGCCGAAAGTTTCAAGTCGCTATCTTAACCCTATCCAAAATGACGGCGGTCACATTTTGTGTCCATAAAGTCCGTTGCCACCCCGTGTATCTTCGAAACGACTGGGAATATAAAAAAACAACGCAAAAGCACGTCCTTCATTATTTAATTGGGCTAACATTTTGAGCTATAAAAGTTCCACTCCGTGTCCCCTAGGCGGAGTAAACGGAGGTCAGGGTCTACGTGAAAATGCCAAATGACAAAAGTGGTCGAGTGATACCTAGTGTCAACGGGTTTGACACAAGAAATAATTTGGGGAACCTTAGAATTTCAAATTGTTCCATATTCCAAATGGCAGTAAGATGAGTGTTCTAAAACGAAACTTCTAATCTTCACTCAGACAGCAAGAGGTCTAGAAGTTACTGTATCTAACTGTTGTTGTGATTCTTTTCGAAGTTCTAACGTACCCACAAGTAAGCTGCTATATTAGTCCGTAGTTTTGTAATGCTAGGAAATTTCGAAACATTTTCTTTTTCTTTAATTTTCTTTGTCAATGTTGAGAAGAGGTTCCAAATTGCTGACAATGAGTTTTCCAGCGTGTTCCTACATACATATGCCTTAACCACTAAATAATGTCTTTCCAGTTACGCTTGCTGATTAAAGTTTCGGAGATACACGCGTTGAAGGTACTTATTTATATTCTAAACATGTAGAAACTATTTAGTGGTTAAGGCATATGTAAGTAGGAACATGCTGAAAAACTTATTGTCAGCAATTTGGAACCTCTTCACAACACTGGCAATTTACATCTTTCAGCAAACACTCATAAAGAAAATTAAAGAAAACGAAAATCTTTCGAAATGTTCCTATCATTACAAAACTATGGGACTAACATAGCAGCTTACTTTTGGGTATGTTAGAACTTCAAAAAGAATAATGACAACAACAGTTAGATACAGATTTTGCTGTGAAGAGTAACTTCTAGACCTCTTGTTGTAGAACTTTCATCTTATACTGCCATTTGGAAAATGAAACAATTTGAAATTCTAAGGTTCCCCAAATTATTTCTTGTATCAAACCCGTTGACACTAGGTATCAGTCGACCACTATTGCCATTTGACAATTTTACGTAGACCCTGACCTCCGTTTACTTCCCCTAGTGGACACGAAGTGGACCTTCATAGCTAAAAATGTTAGCCCCTTAAAATAATGAAGGACGTGCTTTTGCGTTTTCTTATATTTGCAGTCACTTCGAAGATATACGGGGTTGCAACGGACTTTATGGACATGAAATGTGACCGCCGCCATTTTAAATGGGGTCAACATAGCGACTTGAAACTTTCGGCAAAATATTTCTTTTGTCGAGACCTTTCAAACGATATATTACTCGACCCCCTTTGCCATTTGAAATTTTCAAGTTGACCCCTCGTACCCCAATTTGGCGGGGTCTGGGGTGGACCTTTATAGCTCAAAATTCAAGCCCCTCAAAATAATGAAGGACGTGTTTTTGCGTTTGCTCATATTCGCAGTCGTTTCGAAAATACACGGGGTGGCAACTGACTTTATGGACACCCTGTATATATATTATGGGTAGGTAAAAATACTCTTAAATCTAAGCACACTTCATTCTAATCTAACTTATCGTTTCTAAATACTACATACTTGTGCAAATATTGGCCAATATTCGCGGCATTAAAAAAATACGCTCGACGACATGATGCAAGTTGCAGGACAAAATGAAACATGTTAATCGCGGGAATCAGCTGATCATTTCACACTTGCTCTGCTTTGAGATAATTTCGATTTATTCTTAGTTCTTTTCTTTGTAATTAAAAAGGTAGAATACGGAATAGCTAGGCCTGCTTTGAAACTTCTGAATATCTCAGAAAATACTAGAGAGAAATGCATACAAGATTTATTTTCTTGGAAATACAGTTTGACAGGTGACAAATATGTTAGTGGGCCACGCCCCAAATGCACTGCACTCCCCAGCTGACTTTTCCGTTAGGGAGAGACGACATGACATAAGGAAAACACAATATTTACATTATTATGCTGCAGTTACAAATAACACACCCTTAGAAATAAGAATTATAAATTTCAGGTCAACAGAATACATCGGGCACAAAATTTACGTCATTTCTTAATTACGGGGTCATATAAAATTATATTTGTTTCTTCAGAACGAATAATCACCATATTCAGACAAACAAATGTTCTTAGTTTGTGAAAGTTTGATAGCAGATTTCCACGCCAGATGACGTGGGTAAAAGAAAAATTCTCTTGTTTTAAATTCAAGTTGGCAAGTTGAATTAATTATTTTTTTTTTTAGACAATTTTGCAAATAGATAATTTTGTATATAAATAAGGTTACCATATCTGTTAAATGAATTGTTTCAATGGTTTCTCTAAAACAGTATATAACGGGAACATTAACATAAAACAGATCTGATACCAAGCTCCTTCAAATTTCCTACGTCGACGTACGCCTGAACGGGAATAGAAACGTTCCTGTTGCAAAGTTTGTTCTGTTATGGAGAGTTATTGCAGTGTGGCCGCAATTAGTTACCGAACTTTCGGGGAAAAGAAATAGGAGTTGGAAAGTAGAAAATATGGTGTAGTTGTTCAAATTGCAGCTTGGAGAGTTCCTCTCCATCGGTGAGCAATTCCGGCTTCTTACGTTAGCAGTTTCTTCAACCTCAGTATGACGCAAAAATATGTTTGTAATTTGCTAGATCCTACCTGCTTTTGCGGCGACCTCCAAATAAATATTTTGACACTCTCTCGCTTGGATCCTGCTCCTTCCAAAGTCCTGATTTAATTCATCCGATTTGCATATAAAAATTCATAGTGACCCAATGACATTAAAATATATATATGCATAAATACGATGTTGCGAACTGTTACAAAGTCTTACTCATTATTTAACGAAATATGACGTCATTTTGGACGATGATTCGTTACATGCGGGTGCCTCTTGCTTCGAAACTTCGCATACTTCCACATTCCTTTTAGTTTTTTTTTCCCTTCGGTCTGATGAATTCAACCCTGAATTTATGACCATTATTGTTTTTTAACTACCTGTAAATAGTTTTTAGGGATATAATGTAAAGGTGTTCATAGAATATAAAGTTTATAAAATAATGTCAATAGTTAATATGAACACACAAAACAAATTAACGGTCATAAGAAAAATCCATCATTAACGGTCGCATATCCTTCATTAAAATGTTTTTCAGAGTTATAACTTCTTTGCACTTTCGCTTACACGGCTGCATAGATACTATCACAAACCAGTAATTACATATTACATTCAGTTGCAAATATACCTGGTGTTGGAGACTAACCTTTCTTTCCATCTGCAGACAGTCAGTTCTTCTTAACTTGCTACTGCTTAATTTCCTTGTTCTTCAGTTCATTTGTGTACAATTAGTGGTAGATATGTTCAATTCATAGCTTAATTTACCAATTTACATAACTACTGCTTTTTTCATCTGCATAAGATTTGTTGATGATTTTATTTATTTCAGGCACCAACCTCCAGGTGATAAACAGAGCCATATGCTTGATCTGCTAGATGTTAGTCTGAGTAATGCGGCGACACCTTCACCACAAGGCGTTTCAGCAAACAATATTGATCCGTGGGGACTTCCTCAAGCCGCACCGCCTCCACCACCACCACCAGTGCAATCAAGACCACAGGTTAGAATTTATATCTTTTAAGTAACCTGTTTACAGAAGTAGAACATTGAGAGGGATGTTTATTTTTGTGAAACATTTGTAGTTGAAAGTGCTTTGTCTGTCAGTAGCATTGAAGTTGAATAGTAAGGGAGATGTTATAAGCAACTAGAAATTTGTGGAGAATCTCAAAAGGAATGTAATCATGCATTGTATTGGGTATACGTACATGTTCTTAGGCATAAGTACGTGGGTGTGAGTCCTTGCCAAATTTCTTTCGAAACTGAGGCAATAAATCGTAAACTTCCTTTTCTCTCCGTAACTCCAGGTGAATGATGAAATGGTTGAATTGAAACCAAAATTACTGTTCTCCCACGACCAATTTTGGCTGAAGTTCTAACGCATTTTATTTATGATCAAGATACTAAGCCACATATAAAGCCTTCATCTACCAGAAACCTTTCTTTCGCATGTCAGCGCAATAGTTCCCTATCGTCGCCTTTATCTGGTTTGAAGATCGGAATCTGCTATTTTTTAGTACAATTTACATCGTGATCCGGAAACCTCTACCGGATATCAAAACTGATATCGTTCGCACTGAAAATGAAAGTGTAAACCACGTGGCTATTTAAGAGCTATAAAAGAAGATATTAAGATATAAAACGAATTTAATCTACAAACAAGTTCATCTCTACAAGATGATAGCTTGCACTTACTTTGCACAGCTAGGTGAATGCAAACGTCTGTTGGCTCCATTTTTTCAGTACTTGCTTTCTTATTCAAGACTATGAGAATATTTCATAGAATAACATATTACCTGATATTATTTATCGAACACTTCCATTATTTTTAATGTGTTGGTAAGAAAGGTTTTTTTTTTTTGTTCTTCTTTAATATGAGCAGGGTTCCCACACACCTGGAAATCTCAGAGAATTACGAAAAAAACGAAGGGAATTCTCAGGGGAAACTTAGATTTGATAAACACATAAGTACTTATCTTTTCACATATAAAAAAAAAATACTAAACTACGTAATTACAGTGTAGATGAGAGCTCTATTAAACTGTAGATGTAGATTAGTACATCTTTTCCCAAAGTTGTGGTCTTCATGTCGTACATGGCGCATTTCAGTTTGGTCCCAAAACGTCAGGATGGAATATCAATCAATTTCTGAGAACCCTGTATTACTTTTCAAGGATACACCAAACAGACGTGCAGATTGTTCGACGATCACAGGCAGGCCTAAGTTTCCTTTTAAGTTTTGTTCCGTGCGGTGGATTCAGAACGCTTCAGCAACTTAAAGAGCTGTTAATATCTTCAAAGATTTGAAAAAGTATTTTCATCAAAGTTTGATTCCGTTCATCATATTCATTGGAGCTTATAAGAGAACAGCATTCTTATCCCCTGATGCTCTTAAAGCTCAATTTCTTCTCATGACCCTTGCTGCTACGTTTGAGCGTTTTTAAAGAATATTTCAAACTGTTAAACCAATGTTTTGTTTCCTTCTTGATGCACTGAAAGATATCGTCAGAGAAATAATGGGAGGTACATCAAGAAAGAAGTTCTGGATGGTGCGAAGAACAGCTTCAAGATGACAAAATTTGATGTTTGGAAGGCGGAAAATCTCATTTGTTTGACGATGATTGATGTTGGAGTTGGTGCCAGGACTGCATTAGAAGACAGTGCATGGAAAATGGTAAAATATCTCAAAGAACTCAGCGTGTGGAAGCTCTCGTACAAGAACTTATCAAGAAGAAGAGAATAAAAGCTCTTGTTGGAAATAAGGTAACTTGTCAGTACAAGACATTGGTACTTTAAAAAAGGCAAACAAAAGATATCTCAGTTAAAAATCGAGATTTTGATTTCTTCTTCACCAATATCCTTAAGAATCTGAATAATATGATATTTCTGCCGTTTTGCCATTTTAATTACAGTTTCGTATACACCTATCCATACAGAAGGAAACGTTTACACACAAATTTGTTGTTAAGCCTCAAGAAGCCTTCTGGAGGAGGGAGAAAAATAGAGGACAAAAAAATCGTTAAAAAAATACGTATTATTACTATCAGAACTGAGGAGTTTGATGGAATAAGGACGTAAGTCTGAAAGAAGGATTTTGAGAAAAATATCTTTTGTCTCCAAACTGCTCTGCTTAATGCACTCGTATTTATCACTTAATTTGGCACGCTCTACTTTTGCTTTTGGAGGGAAACAAACAGTATTAGCAACTTCTAAGTAATAACAGATTTTCATGATACTTTGTTTTGGCTGTTGATGCGCCTGATTCAAACAGCTGCCCTGACTTCTAGAGTCTAGATGTTGGGTTGAAACTTTGACAGATGGTTATTCAAGTATGGTGGACATCATTTATGCATTTGATGAAAAAAATGCTTAACCTCTCTGACGCCCCTATTCCATCAAACTCCAGAAACGAAGACAAAAGCTTGTTAGACACGAAGTGAATCCTATTCCTAAAACATTATTGGGTTTAACACGGTGGAAATTGCACAGCAGCGGTAGAAAGGCTCTCATAATGAACTTGGCAACATTAGAATGCGCCACTATTGCTCTAATTCTTTTTCATTGCAGACATGACGAAAGTGTTGCGTATTCCTCGCTACATAGATTTTTACAATTTAAAAAGTTAACTAAATTATTTACTTCAGGAAGTTACGTGTATATTCAAATTTTGTCTTTTTTTTAAATTTACCATTGCCCATCCACTGAAAAAACTACGCTTTCAGCGTAAAGCTTAGCATTGAAAAGCACATTCCAATAGAAGTGTTCCTGGTAAGTCAATATCTGGCAAGCGTCTCTACGTTGCAGTCTTGCACGAGAGACCCTGACTGAGGTTTTTCCTGGATTACACCAGGCAAGTACTGGGAAGATAGCCTTGATTTGAATAAGGCCGGGACTGATTCCTTCCCACATATTTTGCCTTGTTATCGTTGTGAAGAGGTCTTCTTACCTACGCTGCGTTTGTGTGTGTGTTATCATATTTTTGAAGATACTGGACAAATGACAATAATGACATTTTGGGAAGCGGCTCCAATAATACATGTGAATGTGTATCAAATGTACTATCTGAGATGTTAGCATTGTTTATTTTAGCTGAGAATTCGGAATACCCGTAATTGCGTAGGCGTATGACATCATCAATTACGGGCATTATAATTTCTCAGCTCAAATAAACAATGTCAAAATCTCAGTTTATTCAATGCACATTCACATGTATTATGGGGGCCGCTTTCCAAAATTTCATTATTGCTTGTCATTTGTCCAGTATCTTCAAACATATGGAAACTCACGGACACAAAGTAGATCCGGTGGCCTCTTAATACTCGTATATCGGATGTAAAATTGCCAAAACTTTGCCTGTATCTGGAGATTATTAAATAAATATATTTTTTTAAAAGTAGGAATATATTTTGCATGTTATTTTCGTTGAGTTTCAATTTTTCTTCTTTTATGTTTCTCTTCATTCAGAGTTTGGGCATCTTTTTCAATTTCTGGGATATGGTAAGAACAAATGTGCGTTTCTCATTTGTATATTGCATCATGGTTATCCTTGTTGGCATGCTGTGATGAACGTCGTTGATAAATGGCTAACATAATTATTGAAACCTGTAGTTTAGACACTCGTGTGTTGCTTACGGAAAGAGTACTAATAAAATTAAGTGTAGTATTGATATACAGATAAATGTTCTAAGTTAACGGACTGGAGAGACTTCAGTTATAAACAGGAAGCATAGCTATACGATGTAATCTATGCATGTTCCTGTGTGTTTGTCTGTTAATTTGCAAACTGAGAAGAGTTGTACACATTTAAATGAAGACTGTTCTGATGGTGGTAAAGACATTCACTTACACTTGTGTGTGTGTGTTCGTATGTATATCCTGACTTAAGGCAACTGCGTAGAGTTAACGTTATTACTCGTTAGTAACTCTTAGCAAGATAGTTATGTACAGCACTTTCCGCACTTTCTTCCGTATTTGAGAGCCACTGTTAAACTGACATATTCAGATCCAGTAACAGCCAACTCGAGACAGCCACTCTTTAGAGCAGTGTGTTTCAAACTTTTCATACTCACGGAGCGGGGAACTAGACGGAAAAAATTCCAAGGACCAGGAAGAGGCCAGTAAGTTGGTGTTTATTTGACGTTCTAAAGATGCCAGCACACCTTCAGATTCTAATTGTTTTAAAAAAGAAATATATATTTTAATCTCAATTTTGAACTGTTGAAATCTACAAAATAAGTGTTACATAATTAAATGTACTAATTTGCCGAGAACCGGTACAGTAGTTTCACGCACCGCTACCGGTCCACGGACCGGCAATTGATAACCGCTGCTTTAAGTGAAGAATACTTCTCATCGAACGTGATGGATTGAACTATGCAGTTCGTCACTTCGGAAGTGTGAAGATGGCTTGGTAAAATAAATTGTCTTTCTCAAAACTTTCCGGTAATGAAACGAAAAGTCGCAGATTCTGACGTAAAGCAAATAAATTCTAAATTTTTAAACTGCAACACATATCCTTATGCCTTGCACTTCGCTGTTACGTGTAACAAGAAACATACAGGTTGATTTTTTAAAAAAGAAAAACACATGAAACGTGGTTATTGATATTTTTATTGCTGTACCGGAAGTTCATTGGGCCGTATGCATAAAAATCTAGTATTCAAGTAAAAAGTATAAGTAAAATCATTTGCTTAAATCGGTATGCATAATGCTTTGCTTTTACTAGCTAGTAAATACTGAACATTTTTTAAGTAAATACTACAAATAGTAAGTATTTACTTAAATTAACCAAGTATTTACTAGCGTGGAAGACGGAATGGGTGTAATTGAGCTTAAATGCTCGACGTTGGTATTATCCTAAAATGTAGTGCAGTTTGGCAAATTTAAGGCTCGGGTTGTGTTTTTTATAATTAAGAAAAAATAATTTATAAAAAAATTTCGAAATATTTTATAATTGAAGAGTACAGCGGAAAGAAGATGAAGGACATTGCTTGTAAATGTCGTCCTCCATACACGACTGAATCAGAGTTCTTTTCTATTGTGTCGAATAATGTTTATGCCAAGTTTGACGTAGCTAAGTCTAACTGAATGGGAGCAATTTAAATAATTGATTATTTTTAAAATGTTGGCCACACTGAACAACTTCACTAACCAAGACTGTTCCAAAGATACGTCCCTTGTAGTTCCTGAGATTTAATTTCTGGACACGGACGGACACCATGAGCGGGAATAGAAGGTTCCTTTTGCTATAGCTTTGCTATCAAGGGACCTAAAATGAAGGTACAAGGTCGGGATGAATGGAGAAGGCTCAATTTTAATAAATGGATCTGTCACTTATGCCAGCAATATCTGTCATTTGTTGCTACTATCAATTAATTTTGATAAATATTGAGTTTCTGTGAATAAAATATTTAATAAGAAAGCCTTTCAGTTTGTCAACCCAACAAACACTAGGGTATTGTGTGTTGCAGACCTGTAAGGGTGTGTTCAACCAGCGTTTGTTTTGTGTTGTATCCAGAGAGTGGGAATAAATTTCTCAGACATGTATAGATACAGCCCGCCTAAATTCCAGGCTGGGAGAATATTTCGGAACGCAAAGCCAGAGGACATTTTTGTAGAGCGGAGCTAATTTGAACCATCTTCCGATAGAAATCGAACACTATGTCATACTAATGGAAGAGTGACATAAAGTGTGATATTTTAACATTTAAAATAGTTAAAAAGTTTTTATGGAATTTAAGTAAAAAAAAAGGTTCAATGATTCAACTTTATGATTCAAAAGGTTCCATTCATCTTCTTTCTCTTTTTCCCTTAACCATACATTCAGTTCCATCCTTCAACACACACACACTCCATCAAGACGTACGCAGATGGGGTTCTGGGGGTCCGGACGCCCAAAAATTCAAATGTTTTTAAAAATAGTATTATTTTTGGCAAAATGATATGCTTTTTACGTAAATTTCACACCCAGAATGATCTCGTAACCCTCTCCCACCGAAACCAACTTCTGAGTGCGTGCCTCATTTCCATGGTAACCAATGTCCTATTTTTTTTCTTCTTAATTGTGTCCAGTATTGTTCGTCTCCCGTCTTCTTTCTTTCGCTGTGCCCAAGTTATATATCTTTACTCTTCCATGTCCGCATTTCGAAAGCTTCTAATTGCCTTTCATGACTTTTTTTAGAGTCTGTGTTTGCGCTCGATAAGACACACTATTCCATACAAAACATTTAATCAAACCATTTACACCATTTTTTTTTCAATCGTTCGTTGTGCCATTACTATTCACTTGAAACTTTTTTTTAACTTTTCTTTTATCACTACATATTATATTACATCTTACGTACATTTGTGAATTAATTAGAATCCTGTAGTTTTTAGAGAGAGATAGGGAAAGAGATAGAAATGCTGCAAAACTGAGAAGCAGGTTGTGTGTAATTGTTCCCTTCATTTGCTTTCCTAAACTTCATTTCCTCTTCGATGTCTTGCGCCGCACTTTTGCTATTGTACCATTCGAGTACGTTTCTCTCTTCAAGCATCCAGAAGCGCGCGAAAAAATATAAAGTTCCATCAGCGTTAAAAACTTTTTCGAATTTTAAATACTAACTGTGGAAGTCAACTTGTCAAACCATTATTCTATATGACAGTCGACATATTGACAACCCGCGAATTTTCCTTAACTTTTAAAATGTCCGTTATACGGAAGTGAATATTCCCTATAAATGACAGAAAACACTGTCCATGTGCACAGTACAGAGTGCCCGCTTTAGAGAGATTTGTAAAGCAACGATCTCCAACAAAAGATGGCAGCACTATTTCGATCCGTCTATGTCTAATGTATTTTTACCGTTGCAGGAAATTTCAATACTGCTCCAACAAATTCAAGCCTAGAGTTCTAACTTTCAAGGAAGAAAGTTCATAACTAATTCAATAGTTCGATCAATGCCGATTTTCTATTTTCGTTTTAGTTCATTGTTGAAAACGCTTGATGCCGGCCGAGCGGTCTGCGGCGGTAGGCCATCGGTTCGAGTCCCGGAAGGGGCATGGGTGTGGATTTTAACACTTAACAGCTAAAGGCGAATCGTGACGGGCCGAAGTCTAAAGTTACTAGACTGGCCCATATAAAAATAAAGTTTTACCAAAACACTTGATTGTTGTTGCGAATATCAAAACATATACAATGAAGCTCTACGATATATGAAACAACTCACAATCACAGATGGTATTATATCAAGATTTAGCCTGATTTTTGAACTCAGAATTGGAAATCATCTTTTTTCCTGTCGAAATGGTCTTTCAGTAATAACCCTATCTTGCGCATGTATTTTGTTGTAATTTTTGTGTGTGTCTACTATGGGGTTTTTATATGTTGTAAAAAATCCAAGGAAAAATTGCGTAACCTGAATCACCAATCAGGTAATCGTCTCCTCTGAATGGAGATAAGATTTCTTCGAGGCCAGATCTGCATAAAATCCGACTATCGTGTGCAGAACCTAGCCACTGGGCGTCAACACTTAACCATTCTTTTCCATCACACGTGGCCTGTGCATTTATTGTCGGTCTATTTTTCCTGTTAAGGTATTCGTCACCTTGCATGCTTAATTTCATTAATTCTACATGACTACAGTCAATAGCTCCAATTCAACCTGGTAACTGAAAAGAAATCTACCAGTTAGCCTTAGCATTTCTATTTCTCTCAAGGTTGTGCAGGAAATTTGATCCATTCATGTGCCTTACCACAAATTTGACGCACTACTTCTCTGACAGATCTACTTACAGTACGCTGATGCACATCTCTTTCCTCACCAACTCCGATCCGGAATCCCTGATCACTAATGAACCTTAGAAATACCTCCATTTTTTTTCTTTTCTAAAGAGAGAAATACCTCTTGTTGCTTCGCCATCCCCTAAAAGTGTGTCAGCCAAAAACCTTACGTGGTTGTCTTCAAATCTATAAAGTGATCGATATATATCGGTATGTACTGCTATTCTTCGATTTTTGTACACTTTTTGCGTAGGAATCTGCATGAATGCTTCCATGTTAACACTAGTAAAAGATACAAGTCAGCTAAACAGCAGACTTAAGAAATAATAAGTATTTACTTGAAATATCTAGTATATACTAGTTGTTATGCATACCGTTTTGAAGCACATACTTGGAAGTCTAGTAAATACTACAAGTTTAAGTAAACTTTAGTTTTATGCAAACCAATCCAAGTATTCAAAAACTGCTAGTAAATACGTATACTTGACTTTATGCATACGGCCCATTGTGTGATTTGGACTGAATATCGCACTCATGTGCGCGAACGAGGGGCGATAACGTCATGGCTAAAACAAGCCTGGCTTTTATTGTGTGTCGTTCCGTAACCTTGAACAACTACGCTTCTGCCCCGCTTGTTTGTTGTATGTAGGTGAGAGTTACACGTAATTTCATCACCTAAATCAAATTTTCAGTCAGCGGCTGATCTTTCTGTCCCCCTCCCATCCCCCTCTTTCGGCATGTGAACAATGAATGCCTTTTTCTTTACAGGAAATTCATTGCAGCTTCACACATATATCATAGCCAAACGCGAATGGGGTTCATTGGAAAGCGTATTCTAATACGAACGAGATGTATGATTTGATTAGGACTATTGAAATGGAGATACTGTATGCTGTTGCAATGTTAAATGTAAACGTTAAGTCTCAGCTCGGCTCTTTTTCGAGTTAACGTGCGCATCCACATTGGAACGAGATCAATAAAATTGACAGACTGCAAGGTACAGTTCACGACTTTAGTAATAGCCTTCAGCTCAGTTCTTACGACAAATGATGCTGTAGTGTCGGCTCTTCTTTGCCAGATAAACCGTTACAGACTATCCCAAACCGGTACCTTTTTAATCTAGGGTTTCAAACTTAAATAACTTCTCATATAAATAAATATCCGTTCTACCGAGCCTCGTCAACAGATTAATGGTGTATACATAAGGAATATGCCATTTTTATACTTATTACTAGTAATACTATATACTAATGTTCATATGGCATAACACATAATTACACATAAAATAGGATTTGCAACGAGAAAGGTGATTTAGTAAATAGTATCACACATCATCGTCATTTCAGATCAAATAATATGACATCCAGCTTGTAAAAAAATGACCACATGTAACTTGAATTACATAAAGCATTTGGTTACACAATATAAAATGTTAGTCCAATGTAACATTGAACCCTTTACAGTTAGTCTTGTCTGTGGTGCGGACAAGGAGTATATAGACAATATAGTGAAGTCAGAAGAATGGTTTGAGGGATTTAGAATTAAGGTGTGATCTTGCGAAGAGGTTGATGCCAAACAAGTACCACCCATAATTTATGGTTTCCAATTGTGAAGTTGAGCGTAGTGATGAACTATGATGTCAGATGATTTTGTTCTAACTCTGGTTCATAATCACATTTAAAAACTAGTTCTGGAGTGCAACTGTTACACAAGAATTTTATAGAGACAGTATCTTACGATTACATACTACCGTAGAACTAAACTGTTACGTTACATGTCAGTTTCACATTTAGTATCCAACTAATGTTCCTTCCATCATATTAGTTATTGTTTTTTCATCGTGTTCCACGTCGTGAAAGAGAGAGTTGTCTATTGGTTTCTAATGCATTAATCGTACACTAAATACTTTGTAACTAGTTTTTTGTGTGTGTGGTGAAGCTAATTAACAGTAAATTGTTCGTTTGATTTTTCATTAAGTGTTATTAATGATAATCTGTAACTAACTAATCTGATCAAGAGATCCAAGAGGACTTGAAATTTTTGTGTGCATTTTGTAAGCATTCTTTGGCCTATCTTTTTTCTCCATGTAACATATTTGACATATTTAATCATATTTGACCTAGGTGTTATGACATATTTAATCATCATCATAATGATTTTTTTTAAATGAAAATTTATTCTGTGACTGTATGAAAAAAACAACCCAAAGCTCCATTTAAAAGTAGGTAATACGTTGCTACTAATTTTACCGTAAAAAACAGAAAGGATAAAATGAAACCGTTAAAAGCAGTATTTAACGTTTATACATTATTTGTTCAAAATTTACCCCAAAATTAAAACTAGCAGAATTTTCTGCCCTAAATATAACACAATTGTTGTTCGTGGCTACATGCAAGATTCAAAGTAATCTCAAAATAATAATTTTATATTTTGGGTAGCACAAACTGAGAGTAGTTTGAGAATCATCTAGAGCAAACATGTAGTTTGTCATAAACTTCAGTATTTCTATCTGTGCATTATAGTACATGCGCGTTACTTGAGATGGTACTTTATATATAAATCAAATAAATAAATCACAGCCATATTCAATCCACTAGTGGATGAGGCCTCTCCCCGAAGGGAGGAGTTGGTCTACTGCTCCCACGCTGACCAGACGGGTTGGGAGAGGAGAGCCGAAGCTCTCACTGTGATCGCCACTGTCTTTTATTCACAGCAGCTCCCCAATTGTCCTCACGATGCTGGGTCAACACCGAAATTTTTGAGCCCCCACCGGGAATCGAACCCGGGACCGCTCGCACTGAAGTCGAGCGCGCTACCGACTAGGCTACGCAGGAGCTCCCTATATATATATAAATTTATTTACAAAATTATACCGAATATTTTATTATGACATCAGTAGAGAACAATGTATGTAATTTAGATATTTATTCAACTTCGTTGTTTTTAAAATGTTTTTCTGGTATTCATTTTCAGAGTGATCCTTGGGGTAGCCCAGCACCAGTTTCTAGCACTTTAACTATCACCTCTCCAGGCACCGCCGATCCCTGGGTACCGGCGGCGAACGTCCCAACATCGAAGCCAGGTAGAGTTTAGACACATTAAGATTGTAAATAATATTAGTAATTTCGGAGATAACTGAAGTAGTCACGCAAGAGAGCTCGCCGTACATTTGTGGTATCATTTCAAGGTTACTAGCAAATATGTTTTTGCGGGTTTTTTTTTTTTTTCAAGTATACTTTATACTGCAATAAAAATTTAAAGATCTACAGTTGTAGTGTAGCAAATTAAATTGTCCAATTAAGACCATGTGACGTTGTACTCCTTTGAGCCCAAGTGCTTTGATATCGTACAGGAGTGGAAACAAAAGTAATTATCGCTCATAAAGACTATAAAATGATACAATGACAAGGTGTCCAGCGGTTTGGAAAACCTGGAAAAGTCAGCGAATTTAGTTGGTCAGGAAATTTTATTGAAACCAGAGAAAAGTGTGGGAATTATAGGATTTCTCCGTGTTCTGCCCAATTTGTGGATGCTACTACTGCCCATGGATTGGAGCAGAGAAAGAATTTGTGTGCAGGCTAGAAACGGTCGATCATCCCTTGCTTTCCAACCTAACCAAAGCTATTTCATCCACTGACGCTGCAATTGCGTGTGGAGGGTAAAAAGTAAGCTTATTTTTCGCTCTTCTCTTTATTTAAAAAAAAAATCGTAAAAATTCAGTACATCGTAGGTGAAATACGGAATACATCTGATCTTAACCAAACTTGATATGGTGACTTGAGTAGTAACCACGTGCAATACTGTGCTGTAGACTTTTACCGTTCACGAGTTATGAGGGTCCAAATTGGGATTTAGACGTTTACATTTTGTGTATCCTGAATTTTCAATAAAACAACTTACGACTTTTTTTTTTAATAATAAATTTAATTTAAAGAACCACCTCGTCTCTCTTTTTTCCATTAAATTAATGTGTCGACAGCAATCTGGAAAAACGTTATTTTAGTCTGGAAAACGGGGAAAAGTCTGAGATTTTTTCAATTGTTGTTGGCTGGACACCTTGAGTTGGTATACTTTTTATGTACGTTGCACATTGTAACAGCATACTATTGCTTAGAAAATATCGAGTTTTCACTCTCGTAAGTAGTAACGGCTCTTCTAGTATAAATATAAAAGGTGCATATAGGAAAACACTGGATGGGCAATATAATAGGTAAAATTTAAATAGAAAGAAAAGGGATTGTACTTACGTAATATCTTGACGAAAATCACGCTAATAATACACACTAAACACTGTAGAGTTACTTATTGTTAAATTTTCGCATATGCGTCATCAGGAGAAGAGAATAAAGAAGTTCGTTTCACACGCGTTCACAACTTAAAGTGACAGAAAAACAACATAGCGGACGCCCAAAACAAGTGACGACGGTCTGCACGTGCGCAAGTACTCATGGGAAAGTTATTAAGGAAGTGGTATTTTGTGTTGCAAATTGAACCGAGTACAAGAAATCAAAGAACTGGGACTCAGTAAGGGAAACGTAGTCAGGAAAGTGCAATCCAGTATAGAAAACGTTCCCCCAAAAAGTGGGTTAGTATAGAAAACGTACCCTGGAAAAGTGTGATATGGTATAGTAGGAAAAGCAATGAAAAGGAAGTAGGTTGCGGAGTCAATCACAAAAAAGTGGGAGTCAGTATAGAAAAAAAAGAATGGGCAGGGTGAAGGGGAAGTATAGATGTAGAGGAGGAGAGAAAAAAGAAAAAAGTTACTGCAGGTTTAGACTGGGTTTAAGTTTAGCACTCAAGCCCTGAATGAAATCTTCTTCCCAGAGATAACGTGTGGATGTGTGTGTGGTGGGGGATAGGGTATGGATAATTGCCATATACGGAAATTGTCATCGAAGTCAGTGTTGTGCAATTGCGTCTGTGTAGACACTGGCGAATCGGGTGTGTTGGTGACGGAAAAGTGGCGGTGATTATTCACACGAAAATTCAAAAGACCACCTGTTTCCCCACATAGAATGCCGGGCAGTGTGTGCAGGTTAGAATATATGTGACGTTATTAGATATGTACCTTATGTTTTTGAACTGCCTTTGTGAATGTGATTGTGTAATTTCCTTTTTTTATTTACAGTTGCGAATGATCCTTGGAGAGCATCACCAGTACCTCCAACGAAGCTAGCTAGTGATCCCTGGTCTCCTAGCACCGACCATTCAAGCCCAGGTGGTAGTCAAGGAGGCCTATCAGCAAACACAAGTCCAATTAATGGTGACTTAGATGAATTTGATATAATCACTAACAGGGAGAAACCTCATATTAGTAACATGAATAGCGTTAATAACAACGGTAAGTGTGTTCTACAAATTATTAGATTACATTTGTATAACTGATGTACTTTGTTCAATCAGAGAACTAGTAAGGTACTCAGCAGGCGCGATGTAAGGGATTCAAGCATTACTTGTAACTGTCTCGGTTCAGGATCTGTGAGGTGGCAAGCTCTCGAAGAGAGACCGCGGTCAATCCAGCACTAAAGTGGAGTCACCGGACGAAAATAACCTCAAAAGAATAAATTTTGGTATACCGGAAATGATATCGAGATTGCTGATTACGGAGTTGGATAAATATAATAGATTCTTATATGAGATATCACTAATGTCGGAGATAGCACTAATATAATAAGTACGGCAATTTATAATCAGCTTGCCGTAAAGATGTGTCACTAATGTCGGAGATTTTAGTTGTAACCAAATATTAATTTTTCTGTAAGACTGAAGATTGTACTGAAATCGTTTCACCAAAACTACTTTATTAATCTTAGAACTGAATAAATATAGTATCGTCTTTGACACCTGAGATAGGAATCAACGACTATTGATGGATATGGTACCTATTTCAATAAAAATTACTGTTTGAAATATAAGGAGACTGGTAGTGAATGAAATATATCTTTTCACTGACTGTTTACTATCCTCAACAATACTTATCAGAGGTACATTACCAGTTTTTATCAGAACTAAAATGATACTAAAGAAAAATGAACAATATTATAGCATTTAACAAGTTATTTGATAAAAGTTTATTAAGATATTGTTACAACTCAACAAGCTCTATTCTTCGGGAAAAAAAAACAGTCCTTTCGGGCTATAAGGTCGATACAATACGATGTTCGAAGTTGTGAGTACCTATGATCGAATTGCAAAATAATTTAGAAGCACACTAGACCTAAATTTTTTGCTGTAATACAACAGTCCTTCTCAGGGCTTCAATAATGGTACAAAATGATTTAAATTCGTCTCATTTATTTCGTTCTGACATGAAAACTAAGTCAAGTACCAATGCTGATTCACCTACCCTTGCATAGCCACCTATCGTTGCCAGCAGTGTGACTTTACCCTAATGACCTCAATTTCGTGAAAAAATACAAAAAGCTCGTAAACAATACAATTGCATGGAAAGGTGATCTCTCGATTAATTAAGTAGTATTAACAAACTTCTATGCAGAATAAAACCTTTCAATCACTCAACAGACGAAATGAATATATATTCCACTGTGATGTTTCTCCGAGCAGAAGTATCTGTGACAGAACAGATCAATATTCAAGTGATTGTTTCGAAAAACCTTCTTTCATTTCAAAACTGCCTAATTCAAGGAACAACAATTGATTTTTCTTCCAACATGTCTTTATCTATGGTATCAGACGATTACACACATTATCAATACACAAAAAATTAAAACAATAGCAGTGATTTCGGATTACACAATACAGTACCTATTAAAACTAAAAGGATTATGACCATGCACACTTACATATGATACCTATTATCGCACATGAATAACGTACTTAAAATGAATAAAACCGATTTTGGTTTCAACTAGCGGTTAATCAATTTGAATAGTACGTGTTGAAAAATATTCCGAGGTAATACTAAGATCTATCAAATTGGAGCGCTCTGCATATCATTTCGTGACTCTATCACAAAGCAAATTAACGATTGATACTTTGAATTTAAGATTATCTAAGAAAATATTATGTCAGTTCCTCTCAAATTTGTTTATAATGCGTACACGCACCGGATCTGGGTTTGAACATACATTTTACGTAATCATTCATTAAATTCTTATATTGTTGTATCAAACTCTTAGTAAACACAAACATTACTGTAATTTTCTCTTTTATCGACACACGTTATGAGTACCTGCATCTACTTCTTCATGATTCCTTGGATTCTTTCTGGACAAATACACAATGAATCAGTATTTAAGGAATATATTTCTATACATGAACGTGTTTCCATACTAATACATACACGTATCCCTACATAACTTTGTCTCTAGACATTCACCAGATTGACTAAAATAATACTACTACTTCCGTTCTGAATTATACAACAGCAGAATTGGGACGAAATGCAATTCGAACCTATCCGTCCTGATCGTCCAGGAGAAATTGTACTACAAATATTCAAGATACGCTTATTCCTTACATTTTCTTCAAGTGAGTTTATCACGTACGAACAAGCTATCTCCTCTTACTACAAATCTCAAATCTTTAATGCTCAACAAATAGATGGGAGGGAAAGTTTTCGGAAAGACTTCAAACCTTCCTTTATCTAGCTACGACGATTTCTGATACGCATGAAGTCTAGTCTGGAATGTCTCATCACTTTCCGATTGACCAATTTAATGGTCCTCGTAGTGATTCGTTTTCTTCTTCACCGAACGAAGATTATCGCCTATATTCCTTTAATCCGCTTCCAGGCACACATTCAGATATTTCTACAAATGTATTTGTCTCGTAATATTACAGGAGCTTTAATGATGAATTGGTAGTAATTAATTATCTAGGTTGCAACACTGTCGTTACTCAGCGATGGTAAAAAAAACTCGCACTGTGTGTTGGTGAATATCACCGAAAAAAAAAAACAAGAAAAATATATATACTTGTGACGTCAGAGGCGAAAAAATGAAGAAAAACTACCACCTCCACTCATGATGTTTGCTTTTTCCATTGTTGACGCTGGTACGGGGTCATGCATTTAATGCTAAACTACACACTTTTCACGAGTTTTAGAACTATTGAAGAAAAACAACGTTGGTAAAGTTTTACGTATAACTTAATGCGTTGTTGTTTGACTAATAAATGAACAGTGAACACAAATGGTGATGATCATCTTTCTTTTTCAAACACCAAGCGTGCTACCACAGTAAATTCCTGCCAAAGTGGAATTATTTGCCTTTCAAGCGTATGAGAATTCCGCTTCTAATGTACAATTTCTCAGAATCAAAACGAGTACTCACCAGTTGATGAATCTACCTCAGCCATTAGGTTCTAATAAACTCTGCCTATCTGCATCAATATTCCCACAGTAGCATAATTATTTTTCACTCCATACGAATATAATCATGTCGAACGACAAGGTAGATAAGCATCATCATATGATCCACTCGTTCTCGCTGAGTTTCCACATATGTTCTTGGAATTTACACACCTCTTACACCTATTATTGAGATAAATAATAGCACTTTATCATTCCACTAACTCGTAAAACAGATCAATAAACTTGGAGGGCTCACTGCCTTACCTTCCCGTTTGAGATTTCGTATCAGTGTTTCCAACCTCCCGTGGCACAATTGGGTCTAAATCTGAATCCATCAAAAATAAAATCGTATCACTAATACAGAGGAAAGCCGGAAGGGCAATTTAAAATTTACCTTATATATATGCGCTATATACTTAGGATGACGTACTGACTCAGGTTTCGTACTATTAGGTGAATGCCTAATGTATGAGGTTTAATTCTATGCTATGTACTTCCCCATCCTGTGCCCGGAATATGTTCTTGAGATTTTAGTTTCAGATCCGAAAACAACGAGTGAACTTTTTTTAAGCAAGGCCATTTCTTGAATTGCGAATTGTATTTGTGAAATCGTTTGTTCAGGCTGGTGATCATTTCTTGTCTACAGGCATGCTTAGTAGCAGTCAATATGTTACAAGGAACATACTGGCATTATCCTAATGTGGACTGTAATGTTAAATCTATTAATTTGTAAAGGAAGATAGTATATATGTATTTAATTAATAATAGCCAATGTGCATATTCCCTCAATCTTTATTAGTATATGTCGTCTTCGAGAATCCATCATGTCATAATTACAGGAAACAGTCAAAAGCCAAAGTCATTGTCAAGTCAACTACAAGCATTGTTAAATAATTATATATTCGTTGTTATACTCAATGAAGTACCTAACAACCACCTCCTCCTGTTGGAAACCAAAATCACATTCTTGTACCAATTACTTGATCTTCAATGATCAATCACATTTGTGTATATAATCCATAATTACAATCATCATATTCATTGGCATCCAGTCAGTCATCATCATCATTATTATTCATCACATTCATTGGCATCTAGTCAACTCTAATCCAAAATCATCATCTAATCCATAAATTGTGACCGTATTTAGTATGTCACCAATCTCCCTCCAGCGATCCAGTAAGTATGCAATTAGGATCCGTTTCTTCTTTGCTTCAAATCTTCTAGGCTACTCTTCTTCTTTTCCACCGGGCGCTTTTCTTCCTAATTGCGTTGAATTTCCATGATCTTTATATTTATCATTGCTGGCTCCATAACGTCTGTAGCAATCTTGACTAACTCAGTTGGAAACTTTTGGTGATCGAGTTCTCCGAATAGTATTTTCTTAGTCTGGAACTGCATAAATCCTAGGTTCCTTGCAGAAATTTGATGGTGTAAGCTCGTGTCAATCTTGTCTTCTGATGGATCACCTGAATTTTCTGTTGTATTGGTCATTTTGCGCAATGGGTTCAGACTTATCTCGTCACCAATAATTAGTTTGTAAAGGAAGATAGTATATATGTATTCAACAAATAACAGCCAATGTACATATTCCCTCAATCTTTATTAGTATTAGCATATGTCGTCTTACAGGGAATCCATCATGCCATACTTACAGGAACCAATCAAAAGCCAAAGTCATTGCCATGTCAACTACAAGCATTGTTAAACAATTATATATTCATTGTTATACTCAATGAACTACCTAACAGTATCACCATTGCTTTTGTGATAAGGCGGCTAATGTGCTTAAACACAATATCAGCCATCTGTTCTTTCAGTGTCCTTTACATATTGGTCGCAGACAGTTATTTAACACATTATGTAAAATCTACCGTACTCTACCACTTGGTATAGAATTTCTAATTCATAATCCATCTCCTAAAATTGGGTACATTTTACTTCATTTTCTCAAGAAAAATAAAATTCAACTCTGATAAAAATCATACTGCCCTTCTTAACATTTTCTCATTATCAGGATATTTCAACTACCAATTGAACTCATCCGAACCCCTTCATCTTCGATAAACATCTTATAGTTTCTAACAAAGTACTCTATTTAATTAACAAATACCTTACATAATAAATATACGTCTAGATATATTAGTAATATTCGTACCAAGAAACTTCAAATTTTAAATAGACAAATTACCCCTTCAAAAATCGTAATTTGTATTTAACAAATCTCTCCTTCAGCAGCTCAAAACTATGACACATTTTTCAGTTTTAAATAAATTTAGCTCTTCTCTGATTATTTCATGTTCAGTCATCTTTAATACTAACTACATAATAAGTGCAACATATTTCAATAGTTTTCAATCTCACTCTACTTTCGAATTAAGTATTTGGCTCTTATTTTATCTATCACACAAATCGTTATTCTACCTATAACATATATAAGGGTAAATCCGGGCATATTGGACCGCAGGCAAAAGTGCAAGGCATTTAAACCACACACAAAATAACAATCAAGGAAGATAAATGACCCCAAAAAGAACTTTATTGGCAAGAATGAGATTCTATTTAATCTCAAATGCCATATAATACAGAAAAGGAAAGAAAAGTGGTTTAGTAGCTTTTGCACCTGCACATTCTTAATAGGTAAAACAATTTGTTTGTGAAACAGTACATAAATTGAAGAAAACTGTGATGGTCCGACCCAGCCCACGTGATCCAATGGTTAGGGCCTCGAACTTTTCGCGTCGACAATGAGGAGCGACACGGGTCTTGAGTTTCACTGCCGATTATTCTAACTGAGATTTTTCACGGTTTTCCTCAGATCATCCAGCGATTGTCAAGATGGTCCATCAATTAAGGTTGTGACAGCTACCTTTACCATCCTTGTCTCAGAAGAATGATGTAATTTCTCAGAAATGACAAGCGTATGCCGTAGCTGCCTGTTCAGCCATACCTGAAAATAAAAATAAACTGACGACATAAACAGAGTCTAGAAGTCATTAAAGAACATTAAATATACTGATGAAGATTAATAATACAGAAGTGGCTATTCGACCGATTAATTTAGAAACTTTTTCGGAGTGATATAATATCGATTTGTTGGCTACTTTGCACCAGTCTAATTATTTAGAACCAGTAAATATTGATTGCTTATGGTAAAACGTGGATAAATTTCGGTCTCCCAGGTTCAGTAAGATGTTACACCAATATCTGAACACTAGCTGAAATTCGAAGCCAAAGTCGTGCGCCTCGGAACACGCGATCACCATGGACGGAGATCTTTTATTGTCTCAGCCTGTCTCGGTGTTTTATTGTTTAACTTCGCTACTCTTGTAGGATTATCAGCAATTTTAGTGGTTTCAGTTGCTTGAAAGTGGTTGAAAGTTACGTACGATCGTGGTCAAGATTGCATGTTTAAATGATGGAGTCTTCCGCTGCTCTAATTGTTCCAGAAAATATCAAATCTATCAGAAACAATAAAATATTGATCCAAAATCCTGTGCAGAACGCAAGTGTAGTAAGTGATTGGCCATGCTGATCGAAGGGATTTTTCTAAAATCTACCAGGCTGATTTTTTGACCAATATTACTACATGTAATGAAGTCCCTTATCGCTTACTTTCCAACCGTTTTATGATGACGCAAATACGTTCACCTTCCTTCATAGTACATTTCTTTATCGTTACATCAGTACTGGAAAAGTACTGTGATAAGGGGGCGTAGTATTTCATTACATAAGCATCAAGCGTTTATTATTAGACCAGACCTGTCCGTTCGTAGCATTTTTTTCATACTTTAAGAATTTTTCAAGTGGCTCACTTGTTATTAGGTCACCAGTATGAAGAGTTGGTTTTATCTCTGCATATTCTAGACTTGATGTCTAGAAATCATAATGTATTTTTACCGCTAGTAATCTCATTGCATTGTATTTTGCATAACGGATATAGTTAACAACATCGTATTTACTTATACGTTGTAGGAACGTGCTAGGCAGTAGTTTTATGTCGGTTATATGAAAGTGTAATCTAGAACCTTGCGCGTTTGTATTTCATAGTTCTCATACTCCACATATTTAAATGAAAAGTTAATAATAACTGTAAAAAGGGAGATCACGTCAAGACCTGTAGACACAGCCCATTGTGGGTAGTTTTAGCAACATTTCGAATAGTCTTGCTTGTCAACTATAGACATGAAAACATACAGGAAAAAAAATAAAAGCGAAAGTTTGGGATGAACGCATTAGGCGAAATTTCGTTAACTATTTTATTTTTACATAGGAATAAAAGGAAGAAAGTAAGATATATTCCATCTACTATTTGGCAGCACGATAAATTTAATTTGCTTCCTCACAAGCAAACATACGGATGTGGTAGAATGTAATTATGTATATATGTATTTTCTTTATGATTAGACTGTCAAAGTATGTGCACTTGCAAATTTTGGCAATTACTTTTGGGGAAATCGATGATATAAAAGTCAGAGTGGAGAGTGATCAAAAAGTGTGGAAATACCCTTTTAAATTGCTGAAAGAAGTGGAAATCAAATACACATCAAATTCAGTCTCGATTGATTTTCTTAAATAGGAATAATATGTCACTCATGGCTAGAATTTGACGAGAAATACATTTCTGAAGTCAGTTTTGCCGTACATGTATTGTTGTGAGAGATAAGGGTACGTAACATTAGTTTGGGACTTTAGGATTTTGTGAGAGTTGGTCACATTTCGGTGGAACCAGTTGTTGCCATCTAACACAGGTATTCTCTGAAAAATCAATAGCTCGAATGTAGAATTAAGGACCATGTTTTGTGTTATAATTTTCAATCAGAAGATCTATTTTGGCTGTGCACTTATTTGTAGCTATATAGATATGTATTTATGTTATAATACTGATAGATATTTGCCTCAGTGTTCTATTCAGCTGGACAAATGGAGAAGCGTTGAGGAAGTAATTTTTGTTGTACAGAAATAGTTTGATTATGATTATTCTTCTTTTCAGGCCGAACACTTTCACCTGATCCTTTTGATTTCACCTCTGTTAGTGATTCTCTGTCTGAAACTAAACCGCCTACAAAGAAGACACCGCAAAGTTTTCTTGGTGAAAATTCATCCTTGGTTAATTTAGATAATCTTGTCACCGTTAGCATGAAACCACCATCTGCATCTCCAGGTATGTTTATAATAGTGAAGTGTATTAGTTTTTCCTGACACTTGTAACAATTCGGTTTGTAAACTTAAGTAAATTGTGTACATTTGTTATTACGATTACGATTTGTTATAAGTACGAATCATTAAATTAGATTATAACAATCCTAATTTAAGAAGTACTTTTAAAAGTAGCATAAGTTTTTGCCATCCAGCCCTGATACTCTAGTGGCTACATTCACAGAGCACGAAATGAGACTGTGGAGGTAAGCGAGTTCGAGTTCTGCTACCGACCTGCTGACTGATGTTTTCGAGAGCTTTCCTCAGTTTAATCAGCCGAATGTTGGGAAGGTACCTTAACTGACCGCTGCCTTCCGCATACTTGCCTCGATAGAGATTGCTCGGGGGATAATGAAATTCCCAACTGTATATTCTGTCACTTTTTTTGAGTAGTGAAGACGTATTTTGTGAATATAGTTAAAATTCCATACCTATTAAAAAAAATCGCTGTTTTTAAATACAAAAACATATTGTAAATTCAGGGTATGGCATACGGGCTTTCTTGAATGCAACAAAATTGATACTGCGTTTTGTTATTAAAAATTACAAACACATTCACTGCACCTTTAGACATTGCCATTCGTAAAATATGCACAGTGATGTTCATATTTTGAAAATAACACCCTGCAGGAGCCCACCATTTCGATGTTGGCACTCGGACAGTCTGCATTGGAAATCATCCATGCCACGTTCCAATATCAGAAGAGGAATGTTTCTGATTTCAGCACGGATGTTGTTTTCCAACTTCGCAATGATGTGTGGACGTCTTGAATACAGCTTCTGTTTAAGAACACCCACCCTCCAGGAAGAAGTCACAAACTATTAAATCTGGTAACCTAACAGGGTAAGGAACGTCACCATTCCTTGAAATAATGCGGTTTCGAAAAAAAAAAAAAATTGCGCAGGGCTTCCAGTGAAATTCCCGCATGGTGAGACCGAAATAGCTACAGTTAGTAGTGCTATCTTACTGGAACCAAAATGGCTTATTTGAAGGTAAGTGTACAAGTTCAGGTGTGAGGAACGTGTTAATCATTTCGGCATACCATTGAGAGTGACCGCGGTTTCTCGTGCGTGCTCATCCTCGAAAAAAGAACCGATTATTCCCATTGAGAAGTTCGCGCACCACACTTTGACTCTGTCTAATGGACGTTGATTCAATTCACAAAAAACTTTCTTCAGATGTTGGAACGTGGCATGAATGATTTCCAATACAGAGTGCCCGAGCCTGAACATCGAAATGGAGGTCCCGTGCATGGTATCATTTTCAAAACATGAATGTGACTGCATATTTTACAAATGGCAATGTCTAAGGATGAAGTGGATGTTTGTAATTTAAAAAAAAATATAAACGCGGTATTCGTTTCACTGTGTTAAAAAAAAAGCCCGTTTTTATGCCACACCCTGTATATACTTCTAAATTCTTCAACTGTCCCCACTTTTTTTTTTTTTTTTTTAAGTAGCAAAGCAAAGAAAGCGTAGGCCTCGTAGACTTGCTGAAGATGTTGTTTAAATATTATGTTGCATATCCACCGTTTCGCTGCGATATCACGCAGAATTATTATAGAAATTAAAACACTTAAGACACGTGGATAAAGAGAAGATAAATACAGACAGAAAAATAGTAAATAGGATAGAAAATAAGTGAAGGTACCCTATATAAATTTAAGTTGTTTTTTTTTTCTCTCTCTCTCTCTCTCTCTCTATCTATCTATCTATCTCTCTCTATGACTTCTTTGTTTGTTTTTATTTTCTGTATCTACTTGTTTGTTAAGTGTTTTAATGGCCATGACTATGGTGCTTAACGTCGCAGAGAAACGTCGGATGTACAAGGGAGTCTACAACCAACACTCAAGTACTAAATTTTATGATTTAATTTATTAATAGATTAATTTGGAAATGTTATTGGATTATAGCTTTTTACATTCTAATTTTACTAATTCTCTTTTAACAGTTTTTTATTATTTTATAAAATTCTAGATATGCAAATTTCTTACCCGTAAATTGTATTAGTATATTTATTTGACTCTGGTATACATGGATAGAGTGGGGGTTGCTCCAATTATATAGTTGCGAGTGATACATAAGTAATTTTATATAGTTATATCTTGTATATATTTATCAATACTTTGTAGGATATAACTTGTCGTAACGTAATGGCTTGTGTACAGTATTATAATCTGGCTATTGAGTGAAAGGCAAATATGTGTCGCCTATATGCCCAAACAGCTCATCTTGAGAAATAAACTAAGATAATACTTTTAGTTTACTTGTAAACTTGCAGCATTGAACAAATTGTAGTACCTAAGATTGTGTGAATATGACAATAAATTATCGAGTAAAAATACTGAATATTCAAAATTTCCACACTGTTTTTATATATATAACTTTCAGCTCGAAGAGATTCCTTGTGAAGCGTGCCTTCCAGTTATTTTATTTTTCGTGTTACCAAGTATTGTACTAACAAGTGAGCGTAGACTGGTCTTATGATTACTTACTTTTTTTAGTCGGTTATGATTATTTACTTTTTTGTGTATATATGTACTCATTCATCTCCATTCTCAAGTGACGAAGGTCGGTGCATACGCAACGGTACTGGATATACTGTACACGATCAAATCCTGCATACGCTGGGACTTTGACTGAGTTTTTTTTCCCCCTTAGTCACAATACGTGTGAAATAGTTTCTAATTTTAGAAACCCGGGCTGCTATGTAGCTTACGTTGCTCTAAAACCATAAAATAAAATTTTAATAATCTTTCAGTACATCGTGGATATATAAATTAAGAGCTCGTTTCGTAAACCTTTTTGAATTCTATTATATATTTATAAAGATTTTAAGTTTAAAACAGCAAGCAGCTCACGTTGTTGCGCCTTGTTAGAAAACCAGATACTATTTGGTTAAAGGTATTTTTGTGTATATTTATAGTAGCGTATGAAAATGATTTTCTTGTGAAATAGTTCTATCAAGATGATATATATAGAAACTTCTCAGTTAGGTCCTGAATGAGCTTCATGGCAGTATATGGAGTCTGATATTTCATATCTAATTTTGTAAATACTTTCTATTAAAAATTTTATATTTTGCTTTATTACGTTCTTTTACTTCCTTTATTTCTTCTAGGGTGATCGGCTAGTCATTTATCCTTTAAATAAATTCATTTATGTAATTCAAAACACATTCATAATCATGTATAACCACCTGCATTCAAAACCAAAGTAGACGCTTTGTTAGTAACTTACAATGTAGGATTTTTTAAAGTAGATGGTGGAATTTTCCCTCTGCATAGATCTTCCTTGGCTCTGTTTTCCAAGTAATTTTCGTGTCTGTGATGTGAATAGGCATAAAATATGACATTTTGTTCCTGGAAGGTCGTTCTCCACTGAAAATTGAACTATTTAAACCGTGGCAACTGTAACAGAAATAACACTACGCAGCTCCCAGTGAGGAAAGATTAAGTACTAGCGTCAATTTTTCTCTATGGATTAATGTACTGTATATAGTGTAGAAAATAGCTTAGAGAAAACACATTAGCATATAAACATTTTTTTTATTAAATTCGGTTTTCTCTTGCTTTTCTTTCTCTTAAGTAGCCTTTGCCGACAGTACAAAGATTAAGTACGTGATGGAACGATGTGTTTTGAAGTATTTGATTTTGGAGTGGGAGTTACAAAGAGAGTATAAAACAAATTTTCTTTGTGTAAGTTTATCATCGGCTGAAAACAAATTGGTTTCACAATTTTTTGTCAACACAATGTAGTACTCCTTGAATCATTTTATCGCTTTCACTTTTGAAGCATTTTATTACTTGTGTAGAAAATAAGTTTAAATTATTTCATTTATATACTTTATATTCACGGTGGGATGTAATCTACTGCAATTTTACCATCCTTTCAAAATGAAAATCTTTCAGTGATGTAAATACAAAAAAGTCAGACATTCTGTTCGTTTTCCAAATTGTTTCCGTAAGTTTCTCAATTCATATTAAAATATATTGATTTTTTGTTACGACCTGGTATATTGAAAGTAATTCCCAACATTTTTTATAAACGTCTTTTTTCTGAAGAAGACTGTCGAAATAATAACACTCAAAATTATTTTCAAAATTTTTTCAGTCGCCGCCGATATAAACATTTCTTACAAAAGTTTTATTACACTTAATTATCTCATAGTTTCTAGTTCTAAGAAACACTTTCTTCTATCGCTTTGTTTTGTATCTAACTGTTCAGAATTGCTGTCAACTCGTATTTACGTTCAAATATCTTTCAGATGTGTGGATTTTAAAATAATATTTATTGTCCAGTCAGACAGCTGTGGCATGAGCTCGTCATATGTTTTGAGTCATATACATTCTTCGGCGAGCACTTCCAGGATCAGTGAAGGAAGAAGGTAGTGCCTAGAGTTTTTGTATAGGTATCATACCGGTATTCACCTGGCGAAACCGAGAGGAAACCGTGGAAAACTTAATTTATTGTGTCCAGCAGCGGGACGCGAATCAGTCTGCTCCTCAGCGAAACCATAGGGAGCTGAGCGAAAATTGCATTTACAAAACGTACCCTTCAAAATAGAAGAGTAAACACTAAAATTTACTTGAAGAAATAAAGATCTATTTTTACAGTGACAACTCGCGTAAGTGTTTCCTATAAATCAATGCTGGGAGAAAGCGCACGTTCAAACGTCGCTCACGTCCATCATAATAAGATTTTCGAGAGTTTGTCCTCAGTCCCACTAGTCAGATTGTGGGATAGTACTTTGGACATAAGTTCAGACGTTCAACTTCCTGTTTCTTTCCGCGGAAGATGATAACTCAGGACGTTATTTTCTCTGACTGGAGATGGGTTAAGTATCAACTGCCAATGCAACTCATAACCATGAATTAAGTGTATTAACAAAAACTTGACTCTGTGACGTATTGAAAACTAGGTTCATTAGAACTTAACATATCGGACACAATTTATGTTCTGAAATAATAATAATGAATGGTTGTCTGTTCTGAGACAGGTGTATGACTGGAAGGTCCATGGACAAGGTGAGCAAATAGTGTTTTGCGATTGTCTTCCATCGAATGGTTTGCTATTTGAGTGAACCCCAGTCCACTTGTATCCCCACCAATAATTGAACCATTTCGCAAATACCTGCTAAAGACAATGCATAAAGTGACAAATTTTGAAATGCTGTTAGGCTTTTGTGTTCATTTCACATGAAAGATCTTATTTAATAGATTATCTTCCATCATGTACGGCACTTCATATACTTGACTCAGAAATAGTTACAGCTTGTTTTCTTCTTTCTTTTGTTACATTTAGTTTTGAATAATACTGTAAAATAAAGCAACTGGATAAATGACTAGTCGACCATCTAAATTGAGAACTTTCTTTTTGGTTACTTAGAATTATTTTTCTTCATTTTCTGCTATGTTCTTTGTTACAAAATGAATTTAACACGTCCTCTGTTGTGACGAAGTATTTAGAGGTTGCACACTTAAGTGAAAACAATATGGATTAATATGAAGTCATAACATACGTTCATCTCTTGCAGAACCGATAAGGCCAACTATCCAAGAAGTCCCCAGTAAGTATCTGAATTCGAATGGCGAATTTTCTGTAAATATATATAATTTTTTCTAAAGAATGGAAACTATATTTTAATACATGCTAGACGTGTGACTGTGTGATTTGTTTGCATTATTAACAACTAGTTTTAAGATTGGAAAGGAAATAGAACTCACTGTCACAACAGGGAACTGACATCACATCGTTGAAGGCAGATGCGATTTTGAGTTTGCTGTCGGATTTATGTTTTCCTTTAGCAGCTTGATAGCTATTAAGTTTTCGCAGATGATGGAGTCCATGTGTTTTGTGTATGTAGACCTACACACAATGGTTTGATAGAGTAGTAAAGGTGCATTCGAGGTCTTCAAGACAAATATGGTCAAAAGTTTATGGGAGCTTCTGGCATAAATATATAAGACGTGTTGCAGGGTGTCTGAGACCACCCGTATTCCCCATTTGTAAAGTTAAGGGGATAAATCTTACTAAAAGTAACGAAAATTGAAATAAACTGAGTCGAGCATGCTCTGTCGAGTGGAGATATTTTCAACTTCCGTTGATGACCTGAAGTGACGTTTATACCGGAAGTTTAGTTTTTTAAGTTAAACATTTTTTTTTTTACTTCCGTTGGCCTTGAAATGATTTTGAAAGTGTCGAAAAAATGAACTAAAACTGCTCAGCGACCACCCGTACACCTGTTTTAAAATTAAAGGAATTGCTTTTGTCAAATTAAAAGTTCAAATTATTAAATCTGGTACACACTATAACATGGCGATATTTACAACTTCCGGCGCTGACCGGAAGTGACCTATCGGGACCGGAAGGTGGATTTTCAAACATGTTGACTTTTATACCAGATTCTAATTCTGCATTAAAAACGAACAAACTTCTGAAATGACTAAAAGTGGGTCGAAAAGATGAACTGTAAATGCTCAGATAAAATATCCCTTTAAAATAATTTCACAGTCAATAGAGGCATTTGCTGCAGAAATGTTTCAGACAAACTTGCTTATTTTTAGGTAGATTTCGAAGAAAATATACCTATTGAGATCGATACGACATGAAAGTATATATTTATATATCAGGGTAAGTCAAAATGATGTACCCGATTTCATAAATTTATTTTGTGAAATATAATGAACATATCTGAATGTAATACATGTGGTAAGAAGGGTAACTCTCAAAGTTTTTTTCAGTCACATCACAAGTGCTCTATGTGAGCACCTCGCGTAACACGACACACATCAAGCCGATAGTCTATCTCCTGCCAAACCTTGTGTAGTGTGTCACGGTCAATCTCTGCAATGGCTGCTGTGATGCGGGCGCGAAGGTCACCCAATGTTGTTGGAAGTGGTGGTACGTAAACACGATCCTTTATGAAACCCCACAAAAAGAAATCACACGGGGTCAGATCGGGGGAACGAGGTGGCCAACGAATGAGAACTCGATCCTCCTGAGATGCACGGCCTATCCAGCGCTGTGGTAATGCCTCATTGAGATGATCCCGAACGCTGCCATGGTAATGCGGAGGGGCACCATCCAATTGAAGAATGAAATCTGCACTTCCTCTTCGAGCTGTGGAAGCATATCAAGAAAAACATGTCCTGTCACAGTAGGTTCAAGGAAGAAAAAGGGCCCATAAATCTTTTCAGGGGAAATGGCACAAAACACATTCACCTTGGGTGAATCGCGTTGGTGTTCCACAACTGCGTGGGGATTATCAGTTCCCCAGATCCTTACGTTGTGTCTATTCACATTCCCAGAAAGGTGAAACACCGCTTCATCACTGTAACGTAACCTTTCGGTGAACCCATCCTCTTCCATTAACGTGAGAAAATCAGCACAGAAAGACGCTCGAGCAGCATAATCAGTGTCTCTTAAGGCTTGTAGCAGTTGCAAGCGATAGGATTTCATTTGTAAACGTTTCCGCAGAATTCGCCATACAGTTTTCTGTGGCATTTCAAGTTCCCTCGCTGCCCGGTAGGTAGACTTCTGTGGACTCCGCACAAAACTGGCGCGAACACGTTCCACTGTCTCTTCCTCAGCTGAAGGACGGCCAGTCGATTTTCGCTTACAGATGCAGCCCGTATCTCTGAATTTTTCATACCACGTACGAATGGTTTTTCCAGTAGGTGGGTCTCTGCCATACTTGGTACGGAAATGCCGTTGAACACTAATCACAGAGTTGTTTACATGGTAATCCAGCTCACAGAACGATTTCTGCTCTCCAGTCAGCGCCATTTTCGTTAACTGCTTCCAGCGCCGCGTAGCGGTAGACAATGCAACCACGCGGGACATAAACTAAACTCAACTAAACTTTGAACTTTTGCCTTTCCTTGCGCGTAGCTCACATTAAGATATGTTCATTATATTTCACAAAATAAATTTATGAAATCGGGTACATCATTTTGACTTACCCTGTATATATATTTATATATTAACACGCTAGCGGTCATAATTTTGAAGATATTTGAACCAAATTTTTATATGTTGTTTCTAGGCTTAATAGCTCGGTTAAGTTCGTTAATGAGCAAAATCGGTCGCCATCTTGGATTCAAAATGGCCGCTGAACCCATTGTTGTATAGAATACACAGCCTAAACGGCTGCAGCTAGAAATATCAAATTTGGTAACACTATACATTATCATTTGTATGTTACTAAAATATTACATGATGTATCCAAAGACGCCATCTTGGACCCAAAATGGCGGACCTATAAAAACATTTTCCACACCGTTTGAGCTAGAGATACGAAATTTGGCATAAAGGTGCATTATGACGAGTAGTTTAGGGAAATATTACAACATTTGGGAAAAGTCGCCATCTTGGATCCAAAATGACCGCCCAAAATCCCATTTTGCACACCGTTTGAGCTGGATAAATGAAATTTTACTTGAAGTTGTTCCATCACAAGTAGGTCACGACAATATAAGAAAACTTTCAAAAAGTCGTCAACTTGGATCCAAAATGGCCGCCCCAAAAACCCAATTTCCAAATCATTGAAGGTAGAGACGAAATTTTCTTTGAATGTGTATGACCAAGAGTAGGTTACAATAAATGGGGCAAACCTTCCTTTTGGGGGCGCAGCCCCCGTGGGAGGGTGCAGATGGACTCCGTGGTGGTGTAGTGCTGCAGGGAGATTTTGGTTAAGATAAAGGAGGCGCATCCTCTCAAAACCATTGAAGTTGGGGGGCGAACCCAGCACTCCCAGCTCTTGATGAATAATCTACAAATCAATAAATAGTTTTTCGATAGCTCTCATATAAGGCGAGATTTGAATTTTTGAAAATAATAAAAAAAAAAAAACTTCGAGATCTACCTCAACCTGTAGGCCTACCGAAAGGGATTTTTTTAACCTAGAACCAGAATCTAATCTAAAAATTAATATGTTCTTTTTTATTAAGTCCGGTCAGCACCAGAAGTTGCAAATAGCACCATCGATAAAGCACGCCCGATTTAGTTATAATATGTTCGTTATTTTTACCGAGAACTTATCCCCTTCATTTTATGTCTCACATCCAATATTTGAAACGAAAACTTTGGATATGAGTTATCATTTAGCATAATAGGTAATTGGTTTCCGTCATGGGGTTGTGAGAAAATCTGTAATTACCATACAGTACCAGGAAGAATTAAAATTGTCCCCCCTTAGAAGGACTACCCGATGGTGCTTGAAACTCGCTAAATGTAGATGTGATCTGATCCAATCGATAATGTTATGGTTGTATGACAAGCAGGGTGTGGGATCAGTACGTTGTGGAATCTCTTATAATCCTGACACAGTTCCTGATGATAATATGAAACAGTGCAGTGATCACGCATTATTTTGGAGTCTGTAGGTACTCTTGCTTGATTTGCGATCAAAATATTGTTACTGAGACATCTACCGTAGTTTAGTAAGTTTTGTCATAATCGGATATGTCGTGGAAATCTTTTAAGTGCGTGTAAATGTAGTAATTAGTGTTGTTTTTCCAGAACCCATAGGTTAGCGATTACCCAGTTACACCCGCCAAGAGCTTTCGTTTGATTTTAACACTTGCTTTACGTCTACTGTGTCAATCGTCCCTATAAACCCACAAGATCCTTTAGTAATGAAATACACGTACACGTATGCACATTAAGAATTTTTCTCGTGGAGAATGCAAGGGATCGGATACGCAAACAAGCAATTACGTAAGAGTATTTGTCTCTTATGTATCGCTTGATTTAGGTAGAGTAGAAATTATACGATTTCATTGGTCGAAACATGTAGACTGATCAATGTTTGGTTCAAAATCTGGGAAATATTTCATTCGCATTTTTTTTTATTTATTTATTTTTTATTTAGCGATAACAGCATTACAACTTAAACGCCCGTCTCCCGGTACAATCACAAGAGAAGCTATAGTTCCGATTAGAGCCGGGTGATCCAGAGGAAGAGTCTTTTCCTCTCAGCCACCTTAAGCAAATCCCAGGGTTGTATCACATTAGGATATTTTTCCCCTTTCGTCTTCTATAATTATAGTAAGAAAGTTAAAGAAGATCATAAAGATACGTTTGAGAATATTTAGATACCAAAGTGAGTTGAAATTTTGGAGAAAAGACCTGTAGAAAATAATCAATGTCATGTAAATGTTGTATTTGCTATTAGTGGCATACGTTAATACATAAATTCCTTTTTTTTATACATGCTTCATTTTTGTCAGCATTAGCGAAGTGCAGAGTTAAATTGAGAATCCAACAGTTTAATAAACGTCATATTATCTTAAGATTGAAGGCCCCTTGTTAAGAAGTAGGAGAATACTACGGCGAAACGTATAAACATTTTCGGTTGTAATGCAAATAGAATGGAAAATTTTGTTGCGACAAACTTCATTAACCTGTATTATTATTGATAATTGTGTAGATTCTAGAAATGTATGCGTAGTTAATGTTTTGTAATGTCTTTCAGTACATATGCATGGCCCTTTTACACATATTTAATTCTGAAGAATGGAACATATTTAAAATACAAACTGCTTAAGACGACGTTTACTTACTGGCAGATATGTTAACTAGTATGTAAATTATAAGGGAAAAAACTTCAATCAGTATCCTTTTCATCTGTTTAATTTTCTCATACGAATACGTACCACAAGTAAATTTAACTTGTCTTTTCCCATGATCATCTGTAGTGAAACTCTCTTATGTTCTTTAGACTAGTTTTGCAATGCATTTTCTTTCACTTTAATATTTTCCCTTCTGAGAGAGTATTTCGAATACAACTGAAAAATATGATGTTTAGCTGCAAATATTGCCTTTTTTTCTTTACCGCTGTTTAATTTTGTTTGCTGTTTATTTCTATCAAAGACTACAAGTTTCTGTGCAAAGTGATCAAGAACTGTAAACAACTTAAATAAATGTTGAAACAACTTTTCAATGTAAAATTCTTTTTTCTCTCGTCAGTTTTGTGTCTTTTCCTTGCTAGTGACTGCTCTCTCAAAATTAGATATAACAAGTAAGTCATTACACTTACAAGGAGACCGTCAACATTGTCATGCCGAAACCTACCCTCAAATTTTTTGTACGTGTCGATTGCACCAAAATAACACTTCACACAAAATTTGAGGTGCCAGTTCAAAGTGCAAGTGGACCAAAAAATTGTCAAAACGCAAAATTTTGCTGCCATAATACGAAATAGGTTTGCTACACTGGGACAGAGAAACGATGGAATCAGGTTTGCTACTTGGTGAAGAGAAACTACCGCGCTTACTACGTGGAGAATGGAGAAACGAGTCGAAAGAAAAATGTCTGGGACAAGGAATGTACTCTGTAGTGGTCCTAATTTTGTATTCTCTGCTTTTGCGCTAAATTCTTGAAATGCACTTTTTGTTACTTTCCTTTTCTAAAGTCACATTAGAAATTCATAAATAACGTCGGCTTAGGAAATGAATATCAAAGTTGTACTCACTACATCTATTTAAGCAATGTTTATGATTGAAGACTGCAGGTTAGAGGGGATTTCCATGATTGCCTTATTAAATTCCTTGACAATGAAATTCTTACGTTACAATACCTGTCTATTCGGAACACCGTCAACTTGAATAGGAACTTCGATTATGTTACTAAACCGTCACGGCTTGCGTCATTATCTGTCGAAATATGACATCCCTTATGATGAGGCTGCTTTAACTTTGAGCGTTTGTAGCTCCAAAATACAGGATTTAAAATTTCTTCAAAGGAAGTTCTTTCTTGTTTTGATGTGAATAATCACCTCCCGAAGTTCCATCTTATTTCAGGGTTTGATTAATTGAATTCTAATTAACGTCCTAAATAAGCTGGTGAGCTTCTAAGGACGGTACCTACAGTTTTTGGTAAAGTAGGCTCCGTGCCACTCCGTTAAATACAGCCCGGCCAGCGTGAATTGAAACCGTCACCACGCGCAATAAAAGCCAGCGCGCTAAGCTTTTGGCTTCCGGGGGTCACCGTTATTTCAAGTATACACTACATATAATGACGCCTTAAATTATACTAATTCTGCATGAAACTTAATTTCGGAGTCTTGCAACCCTCGGACCTCTTTCATACTCTCCTGATTGAAATGTGTATTGATATGTAATGTTCCGTAACCACTAGTTGGTTCAGCCTGCGATCAGGATTTCGTTCGGGGGGGGGGGGGGGCTCGTGGAAGTGCTCACGAAAATTATAATAATGCATATTGACTCCAAGGTACTAAAACATAAAATAACAATAATCTTACTTAACAATGTGTGGTACTTCCTTACTTAACCTCAAAATAACATGAACAATGTTTATAGAATGTGCTATTATATACGTATTTCAGTATACGTATGAGTAATACAAGTGTTGAGACTAATTCTTCCGGGGTGCGGTTGAGATCCCCCCGGGGGGCAAAGCCCCTCCCGAAAGCATGCCTGAAAGAAACAAAGCCTGCGATAATTGCATAAAACAGGTTTCGAAAATTATGAACTACTCTAATGCAGTGATTCCGCCAGACTCCCCCCCCCCCTCTGTGGTGGGTGTCACCTCCAAATTCTCTACAGTCCCCACAACTTTAATTTTTTTTGCCGTCAAAAATTGATAAAAACAGTGCAAAACTCCATTTACACCCTCCCAATTTTGACTTTACATCCCCTAAACTGAAAATCCTTGCGGAATCCCTGCTCTAACATGTCGTAGCAACCACATGAGCAAACTTGGCTGGCCGACGACGGTCCGATGCGATTTCCTCATGAGGAATATTCTATCATTCTTACTCGCACACGATTTACGCACCTGGAAACATACGTAACATGTAATACTGCAGACACAACAGGCACCACGTAAGTAAGTTAATCTAAAATTGAGCTTTTATATTGCATTATTACAGTTGGGTATAAAGAACTCCTAGTTATAGACAGTTATTTTAGAATTGCTATTTGAAGTATCAGTTTTAACATTTATTTGTACATAACAGCTACTGTTATAACTGTTACGGAAAACAGCACTAATGCCCATCCCTACCCCACCAGGCACTCGGCCAGTGTAGCCAACTAGATTTATATTATGGCAGTAAAATTTTCCAATTTTTTACTACTTTTTTTTTGTCCACTTGCACTTTGAATTGGCATCTCAAATTTTGTGTGGAGTGTTAATTTGGTATAATCAACACGTACAAAAAATTTGAGGGTAGGTTTCGGCGTGACAGTGTTGACGGTCTCCTTGTTAGTTAGTACCTGCTCATTTGCTGTATATGTGGCCTCGTGCTTGCGTGTGTCACTATCGGCCTTAGCGTTCTTGTAATAAATTGGTACTGTTATTCGTCTTGTAGGTGTAAACTGTTTCGTATACTGATATTTTCACATCTATAGTTACAGCTTCTGCCGCCAATCCATTTGCGGTGTCACAGCCGAATCCTTTCCAGAATCAACAACCTCAGAGACCGACTATCAACCAGATCAGAAGGCAACAGTATAATCCTGAAGATGCGTGGACTGTCCAGCCCGAAAGAGGGATTGGAGTAAGTGGACACACCGGACTCCCTGCACCTCTTCTGCCTGGTGGAGCTGATGCTAACGACGCCAAGGCGAATCCATTCCTTTCGTAACACAGTACTTCATATGTGATGTAAGGTTGTACATATTATATTATGAAATACGGTGACTGTAACACTTTGTGGCGTGTGGAATTCAATGATTCATCGGCAAATAATAGTAATCAGTGGCACCAAACATTTGACTTGTTTCACATGGACAACAAATACCTATACATATTATATATATTTCTATATTCTTAGTACGGTATTAGTATATCCCTTGAAACTGTTATTCATATATTTCCCAGTATAACAAGAAACAGCATGAGAGATGCAGAGCGAGAGATGCTCAAATTTCGATTATATATATGTGTAAATATATGTATGGCGTTGGAGAAAACATTATTGTTTTTTGCTGCGTCATTCTTTTAAAAAAGTGTAAGTCGAAAATTGCCTATAACCGTTAAAAAACTATAAATAAAAAAAAAATACCCTCTGTTTTTAAGATGACAACAGTACTAATAAATCCATTGTCTGAAACTGGTTGAGGCATGAACTGTGCCTTGATCTTTTGCAAATAAAAAAGAAGTAACACCCAGGTAAGCTTTCGTTCTGGTGTATGTGTGTGTGTGTGTATGCATGCATGCATGTATGAGAGAAAGTGTGTATGCGAGTGTATGTATGTGGTAAAGCTGGATGTTCCTAGCAAGATATCCACAGCAGGGTGGAGAGAGAGAGGGTACGAGGTCGTACGATTGGTGTGAAAGAAAAGTAAACAAATTTCAAAGAATTTCATGTTTTCTTTGTCCAAAGAAAAGCAGCTCTTTGCTACTTCTGAGCTTTCACTGTTAATATCAATCCTACACATGCTTAAATAAATAGGGGGTAGCAAAGATAAGCGAAAACTAGAGAAGAACACCATATGTACAAAAGAATGGACTGCGTAATTTTATGTATTTAAGAGAACTGAAACACCATATTGTTGTCCATTTCGCCTTAAACCATGTATGTGATGTGTTACTTTCATTGCAGGCTTACTAGACTGGTTAGTGAAGTAAGCACAGTAATTATTTTTAACTTCGCCGGCGCAGTCCTAGTGTTAAACTAGGGTGTGGTCAAGAGAGACAAGATTTGTATGTTTTAATTGAAAAAAAAGAATGAGATGTTTTTATAAAATATTACAATATGCATATAAGTGTGCATGTATATATTTATTGCTTAAAAAGAAAAATCTCAAGCTTCACTTGCTCGTTTCTTATGTATTTAATTCTTTGGAATGATCCGTCTGTGTAGTATTGGGAAAATAGATACGGACTGCTAAATAGTTCCTTCAAGCAGAACAAATTTCTTATTTGTATTGAGAATTTAACATAAAATGTTAACTATATTATTGAATTGTAGTCGATAAGTTTGTATGCTTTTTCCCGATTAAAAAAAAAGGGTTCGAATCAATAAAATTAAAATTTAAATATATTGTAGACAGTTGTGAATATAATAATGTATTTTTTAGGTAAATTATTAATTAAAGCTAATTAATTTGACATCCGGAATTAAAATTCTAGTTTGGACTTCGAGACTTGTTACGTGTAATCATAACCTGTTCGGTTACTTTACAACCTGATCGCAGTTTCAAATGAATTTGGCCTTCCACTTTTCTTTTGATTATATATTTTAATGAACTTTTGTTGTAATTTATTGCTACGATTTATCATTATGGAACTAGTTGTATTTATATATATATATATATGTGGAATTATTCTACATTGTAGATACCTGTAACTATATTAAGTATCAGTGGTGAGAGTGCTGTATGATGGACTAATGTTTCTGTGTTGTGGATAAAGATAAGCATTGGAAAGTATTTTTGTTGAAATATTAAGAATTTTATAAATATTATTCACTCTTTCATTAATTTGAATTTGTATTGTATATATAAACAGTCGAAGTGTTCTGGCAGATGAGTTATATGATGTGCTTCTCCTTTTTCCTAATTTGTTAAATTGCTGTCGTAATTGTATCTGCGCTATATAATCATATCTGCTAATTTTTAATACAATTAAAAAGTATTTGGGTTATAGAAGAAATCTTATTAATGCCCTATCACAGACAGCATCAAGTCCTTTCTCAAATACCCAGTCTTCCTGGTCTAGTGGTGAACGATCGCTGACTGGATACTCACCTCAGAAGAAAACTGCACTAGTTCGAGTTCGAAACGGCAATTCTGACTGGTTTTCCTCAGTCCCACCAAGCGAATGCCAGGATGGTACCGGGAAAAACACTGGCCGCCAGCTACACCACGACTATAGCAAAGTGGTGGACATGCCAGCTTATAACATAAAGGCGCTAGAAAGGCCATAAATGGTAATTTTTGGTTCTTTCCTTTCACACATGGTATGTAAGGTTAAGTAAACGTTGATTATAACAGCAGTTGCACTTTTTCATGCAAAAATGGCCCAAGTCAGTTCTTGAGAAATTTTGGGATTAATTGATAATGTTGATAAAAAAAAGTATTTCGGTTATTCGGGCCGATCGAGCCAGTCCTCTGGTCTGAGGTGTTACGCCAGTGTCTTCAAGATCGCGGTAGACGTGTGAAAAACAAGGGGCTTTCCCGTATTGGGATGGGCGTAAGCTATAGTTCTGTTACCGCCGAAAAAATTAATTTTATCTTTATCTTATCCAAGGTCGAGGGTAGGGCCGCGGTGGCTCAGTTGCTAGAGCACTCACCTCTGGTGCTAGAGGTCGTCGGATCGATCCCTGCTTATGCCATGTGGGCTTTTCTCGGGGTGCTCTCGTCTCCTCTCACTTCATTCAATCATCGTCCATTCCTTAAAGTCAATTTAACTCAATTCCAAGATCACGGGTTCGAATCCCGCCTGAGGCATGGATGATGGATGTTTGTGGATTTTAATAAGCATTACACTCATTTAATCGTGACGAGTGGTAGTCAACCGTTACCGAAATAGTTTTTTTTCTCGATCATTGGGAGCAAGCAAAGATGAGGTCACGGAAGAAATAAGAAGTCGCGTAGTGTCGGGCAACGCATGTTTCTGTTCAGTCGAGAAACTTCTAACATCGCGATCAATATCAAGGAAATTGAAATTATGCAGAACAATTATTCTGCCGGTAATATTTTACGGGTGCGAAAGTTGGAGTATGACCCTAGCAGATGAACATAAATTACGTGTGTTTGAAAATAAGGTTTTGAGAAAGACATATGAGCCAAAACGGGACGAAATAACTGGAGAATGGAGGAGACTGCGTAATGAACTCCACGGACTGTACGGTTCACCAGATGTAAGAGTAATGAAATCGCGACGACTAAGATAGGCAGGCCATGTAGCTCGGATGGGAGAAAAACTAAGATTGTATTCTATCCTGGTTGGAAAACCGGATGGAAAGAGGTCGTTGGGAAGACAATATTAGATCTTCGAGAAGTAGGCATTCATGATAAAAACTGGCTTGATCTTACCCAGAATAGAATTCTATGGAGAACTTGCGAGTTTTGTGGCGATGAACTTGAGTTCTGTAAATCATAGAGTTAATTAGTTAATTATTCGAAAGCTTGCAAAATCACAAGGTTTTACTAGTATAAGGACAAAAGGCCTCAGCTGTTTTATACACTGGCCTCTTTTCGTTACTTTTTCAATAACTGGGGACAAACTTAAAATTGAGTTTATAGAAAGCTGTATTTTGACTTGGTCCGTTTTGGTTCAATACCATCCAATTATTTCTTACTGTTGGAGGTACTTTCGAAAAGTTTTTCCTCCGCAAAACTGTTATTTGTCCAGTTTCTGACACCGTAACCGTCTCATAAAAATGCATCTGACGAGATTAAGGGCGATCCAGGCTGTAAGGAAAGATATTTCTTATAATGGAAAAAAAGCGTCAGTACCGCTCCCGTTCGGTATAGAGTATGTCGTTCTATCAAATGAAACTAGTTAAGTCGTGGAAACTGTACCTAGAGGTATGTGAAACATATCTAAGAAAAAAAACTCGTTTACATTAAACCAAAATGAAGTACCATAAATATGAGCTATTATACTTTATTGATGGAAGAAGAGCGAAATGTAATTTTACAAACGTACGATACATTTATAAGAAGTGATCCAACACGGTTTGCTCGATCATTCTTTAGAAAGTGAATAAAAATTATATTTTGCGTGCTGTTAACCGTGTATGTTGACAGTTTAAAACCACTGGTAGTTTATCTTTATTCACAGTGTTTTCAAATTTCAGTTTGAATTTTATTTGTGGCCTTTAAGCATCTAAGGCTCATGCCGACAGTGTTTTCAACTTTGCAGTCATTTTTTTTTTAAATCTTGACGTGTGACATTTTCTCCATTTGTAAAGGTCGGCGTGTACTTGATTATTTCATCTGTGGTTAGTCTTAGGAAAAAAATTAAAACTACTGGTTTGCTGAGTATGTCAGCTCATGAGCTGTTTTTGTCGATTTTTTGCAGCACCCTGTATATACAGCATGATTTTGAACTACACTGACAACTGGAGGTGATTTCGTCACATGAAAACAAGACTAAAGTTTTTCTGATGAATTTTCGAAATGTCTGTAGTTTCGTAGAGGCGCTCGAAAGCGTGGAAAAATGAACTTTAGAGTTTCATATTTCTAACACCACGAACAGTACAACTGATGCGGCATGGTACCATTAAAGACTTGAAACCTCTTCTATTTGAAAATGCATATTTCAGAATTCCGCAACGTGCGCGCAAGGGATTCCCGAAAGGAAGTAGCGGATTTCGGAATTTTTCTGAAGTAGAGGTATGTCGAAATGAGCATGAATTAAACGACTTCCCGCATGAGTTACGATGACATACGTCATTTCCAGCATCCAATCGGACAATGATATTCAGTCTCTTTGTTAACAAACAGAACATTCGAAGAAATTATGCAGTTTATACTCCTGATTGTTATGCAATCGTTCGGTACATAGAATCTACTTGAGATACCGACTTGACGCAAACGAATTATTGTTTCCTGGTGGAGAGCCGTCCCATTCACGCTCACTTCGACCCACCTTTACTTCAGCTGGGAATCCGTTATTTCCTTTGGGGAATCTCTTTCACGCGCATCGTGTAATTTTGAAATATGCATTTTTGGATAGTGCAGATTCAAAGTCTTTGACGGTATCATGCCGCATCAGCTCTAATGTTCGTCGTGTTAGAAATATGAAACACTAAAGTTCATTTTTCCACGCGTTCAGTAGCCTGTATCTCCGAAACTATGGACATTTTGAAAATTCGTCTGAGGAACTTTCGTCATGTTTTGGTGTGACGAATCACCTCCCGAAGTGCGTTTGTGTGATTTCTCACACAAAAAGACAGATTTGTCAATCCGGATATGATTGATTTTTTTTTTTTTTTTTATGTATAGATTTAAATGTAGTACAGTATGAAGTCGCTACTCTTACGCAAAATTATCGACGAAGAAAATAAGAAAATACAGTGCAGTACTGTACAACTAAGGCTCCATACACAGTCATCCGTATATACAGACTACGGCCCGTAGCGCGTATGAATTTAAAACATTTACACAGTCGTGCGTACTGCTCAACGCGGGAAGATTTTTTGTCTAATGAAGAATATTTTCTATTTCTTGTAGATTGAATGGTAAGGAAAGATCCTTTTAAACTGTCAGTCAGTGGTTTCTTCAGCTTTTTTGCTAACAGACAAATTTTAAGTTCAGAACTGCGGTTTGTGCTCTTTTTTTTTTTCAATCGAAATCTGGCATCTGACTTCTGATGTGCGTAGCTATAGCTTTTGTTTAGTCCTAGAATGTAAAATAAGTCTTAACGAAGTGATGCAACTAATTACTTCCCGAAAAGATGAGACGAATACAAGTTTAGTTCTTGTAGCGGGCACTTACACGGTGAGAATTTAGAGAATATGGTCTTCATTAGAAGGGGAGGGGGAAAAAGCTTACGACACAACAGTCATTTTATCATACGACGTACTCGAACAGGAAAACAAATCGCCGCCTAAGATGAAAATTTGTATCTTATGAAAAACGGATTTTACAGGAGAGGGGATAAACGTCACCGTTCATTTATTTTCCATAACTCCGTATTTGTCACTTGTTTGCAAGTAAAACCGCGTAATATAAACAGAAGTGAGAAGCAGTCTTTCAGAACATAATTTATTCCTTCAAAATGGCTATAATTTTGTCAAATTAAAAACATATCTAAAACTAGTGGGTTATATGAGTCACATACTGTTTACAGCACTTTTCAAGTAGAAAACGAATAAAATTGCTATTTCAGCCGATCACAAGATATTCTCGTTTTTTGTTTGTAACCCCGGTGTGGCGTTATTATAGTGATTGATATTTGTTTCGGTTTTATTGCTTTGACATCGTTACTTTGCTTGTTTTCTTTCCTCATGAAGCTTAGAGCATTCATCAAACCAAGTTGTTTCTCTGCCGTTTCTTCTCACCTTCATGTTCTTTCGCTGCGCCTTTTACTGTAACAGGAATCCCTGCCCACATCTGTCTTACATCAATTTAATTTCCAATCTCATCTTTATTATTACTAGAGTCCACTAAGATATCAAGTTGGTAATCTACTTTCCCGCTCGGATTACCTAACCATTTAAGTCGTTTTGAACCTTTGTTTTCCCTCTTTAAGATGTACAACTTTTCTGTAACTTTTGTAGTAACTAACTGATGGTCGGTGTCACTCCTCTGCCATTGGCGTATCTTCGTCAATCTCCTAATATGAGATCATCCTGATCGGAGTTTTGCCATCCGGTTTGACAAATTTGTCAGAGGAACCTGTCTTTAAACCAACTTCGGGAGGTGATTCGTCACACCAAAACACGGGGAACGTTCCTCTAACGAATTTTCAAAATGTCCATAGTTTCGGAGATCAGGCTGCTAAAAGCGTGGAAAAATGAACTTTAGTGCTTCATATTTCTAACACGACGAACATTAGAGCTGATGTGGCATGATACCGCCAAAAATGCATATTTCAAAATTACTTCCTTTGGGGCGCGCAAGAGATTCCCCAAAGGAATTAAAGGATTCCCAGAAATTCTCTGAAGTAAAGGTGGGTGTGAATGGGACGGCTTTATGGCGCGGAAATATACGAAAATCCAGTTTTCTAAACATTGTGTTGAAGTCCAAATCTTTTTGTGGCACCGTAAAATTCGACCATATATCGTTTTAAAATGTTCCCATATTCCTCTTTTTGAAGACAGACGATCAAGTTAGGAAAAGAGTATCAGGCACATGACAACGTTCCCATTCAGATGAATTACATATACCTTTCGCATATAGATTAGCCTGTGTGGTTTCTAATTGATTTCAAACAATATATAAAAAATGATGAATATAAGAATGGTCACTAACAAGTGCTACATTTTTGCATATTTTTGGCCATGATGTGCTTAATTTTATTTGCATATGACTAGGAATATAGAGTATAGGAGTAATGAGCATCTTATATAAATCTTTAACCGAAAAATATTTTAATGGAGTTTTGGAAATAATGGCATACATAATGTCCATAATAATGGCAGTAGGAGCCATTGGGCCTATTATAGCTCGATAATCAACGGGAGCGATGTCATCAAGAGGTTTAAACGTAAACATTAGCACAACGTAAGTGAAGTTGCCAGAAAATTCACAAAAGCACGAAACGATACGGTGGATTAGAAGAGCTGGAGCTTGTATTTGAGCATTTTTAAGGTTGGCACCTCGTGTAAAGTTTTATATAAGTCGGACCGTTGTATGTTGTATACGGAGTAATTGTCGATTCCGTATAAAGTATCCAATGTACTTACTTACCCTGGCCCCAAAAAGAATTGGTAAACGGTAAAATTTGACATTAATGGTAAATTTTGCTTAATATAAAAATATTAATAAATTGGCAGCGATGTAAAAGACAAAATTCAATTCTTATATTGTAAATTCATCATCTGTTGAATGAAACATTGGCCAGCGTGATTAATATCTTGGAAACTGTGATACCAAGTAATGCCCAGTACTTTCATATTATTAGAGAGATTAATCAAACATTGAGCTTTCTTGCTTAACGTAGGGCTACCATACGTCCTGGTTTTCCCGGACATGTCCTCTTTTCGGACCCTGAAATTTGCGTCCTGGCGGGATTTTACTCTCTGTTCAAATGTCCGGGTTTTTACTTTTTATCCAATCATCATAGGTCAGAGATCACGAAGTTCCAACTTTTCGAATCATTAAACGTCTGATGTTGGCAGTACTGGACGATGCTCTAACCGTTAGTCGTTTGTTTTTACAGTTTCAAGTTCCAGTCCATGTGCTTTCCGCGTCATTCGTTTGTTTGTGTTTCGAAGTGCAAGACTCAAGTTTTTTTTTTTTTTCGCAAGTAACTTCATTCCTCTAATGCTTATACTGATGGGATTCTCAATAATTATGAAGTATAAATTGTTATATGATGATAAATTGTGTGATTTATGTAATGTTTTCGTGTTTGTGAATAAATTGATGGTGTGTGTGGCTTTCGAAGAAAATGTCCTCTTTTTAGCATTTCAAAATATGGTAGCCCTAGCTTAACAGAACGTTAAAATTTAAAGCTTCCGTTTGATCTTTATTGACTTCTATTCCAGCATTCAAAGAAAAAGTCTAATAATTGTTGAATTTTGAAAACCTGCCCTTCTGATGTTAAAACTAAAGTTAAATCATCCGCTTACAGTAGGCTACGAAGAGGATGGGATATAAAATTAATGCCCTGTAACATTTTTTCCTAAGCATATGGAAAAGGGCCATAACGAGGGCAAAATTTTCAAAAGCAAGGAGCAGCTTGGACTATTCCTTTAACATGATCTTGTGTCCGATCCGGAGAGAACTTCATGTAACGATTCGAGTATATCCATTCTTTAAGTTAATACATTTATGTGGGAAATGCATTGACCTTAATACTTCGTATAGGTACCTATGGCAAACGCTATCATACGCGTTTTGAAAATCTATTTTCAACAGCAAAAAGGGAGATAAACTTTTGTTGGGAGCACTAATAATATCTCGCAAGTTCACTAGCAGAATATAGATAGGAGGAACCCCCTGAACGCCGCTTAGGCTCGGGTGAAAAATGTTGGGGGTCACCTTTTTCAGCGGTTGGGATTTACTTTCAAAAAAACTTAAGTGTCGAAATTCTGCAGTCGTATGAGACGACAATTTGAGAGAGATGCATCTTCTTTATTTTTCCGTAATAGTATTCCTATACTGGTAAAAGATTCTCCCGATATGGCAGGAAAGTCCCAAAAAGAATTAAATACTTTAACTAATTCGGAAAGGATATAAATCTTTGTTTTTCACGTACCAATGCCCTCCTACCCCAACGCGACCGAACCTGGCTTCTAAATTAATTTCTTTTAAGGCCTCTTGTACTTCCGTAATTGAAAAGAGTTGTTGTAGTGATATATGAAAGAGGAATGGTGGAGGGAAAATCAGACGAGGTTGGGCTGCCCGACTTAAAATATCTGACGTATTGAAGGTGGATACCACTATCAATCTCCGGGCTGATAAATTGTTTCCCTGTATCATCAATAAATTTATTTATAATTTTTTTCTTTCCGCTTGATATCCCTACGATCCGTTTCCAAATTTTGAAATCCAAAAATACCACATTGAGATAAATTGGTCGTTTTTTTTTAATCGATCGATTTATAATGATACAATAAGTTTACTTGTCCTCTGTATTTTACGAACTTTTGGTAACCATAAAGAATCTTGTAAAGCAAGTTTATTATACTCCTGTAACAGTTCATTATAAAAGTCTATTAACTTTCTTTTGTCGGGATATTTAACATGAGAATAGTCCTGGTAACGATATCGAAACGTTTTTTTCCGGCACCATAATTTCAGATCTTCCCCAGGTTTACAAGTCCGTACAGAACAGGTTTTACGAATTTCCGAGGTCAACACAAAAGTTTTCTAGCTTCAGAAAATCGGCATTTAATCTCCAGAAGAATGCAGAAGTTAAAAAAAAATAAATAAATAAATAAACACCAGGAAGTGTGGTCTGATAAACCGAGTTTCGTGGCCTGAATGTTTTTAATAGATGGAAGTAAAGTTTGGCTAGTGAATATATAGTCTAATTTGCTGCGATAATTGCCATGTATAAAAGTAAATAATGGCACATTTTATTAACAGTACGTCCATGTTTCTTGAAATTGAAAAGCGTCCATCATTGACTTAAATTTAGGACTACAATTTTGTTGAGTTGTAATCCGCATTTCGGTCGTAAACCGAGTTCAAATTCCCAACAAAATTAGATTTTCATGAGAAAAACTGTAAAACCACTGCTAAATGATCAAAATAATATTCACATGTTAGATTGTTGTGAGTGCCGCTTTGAAGATAAATAGTGAAAAGAGTAAGTCCCTCCACTAAAATCGCCAAAATACGCCCATCAGGGGAGCGATACAAAGAAACATCAAGATCATCACATATAAAGATTGCTTTCTTAGTGATAGCATCATAGTTTTTAAAGAAGTTATTGACTAATATAAATGTAATTTCTTGAGTACATAAAATGTGGATGTTATTGTTAAATAACGTTCCAACATTTCACATTTCGTATCCGAAAAACTACATGTATTTAAAGTTGCGATTTTGAAGTTACAAAGTTTCATCTGACCTCTGGAACATGAGAGACGCCCCACTATGGGTGTGCGAAACGGACAGCACTGAGCCCATACTACCAATAATACCACACTGAATAAAGTGAAAAAAGTTCTGATGGAATGGAACAATGAATCGACACATATTGGCTGAGAGAGAAAATATCACACCACACTATTAATGGAAAGCAACCCCCCCACACAATACTGGTCTGGAAGAAACATTGAAACCCCCACACTACACCGTGCCAGCACTTGCTGGATTTAAGTTCCACCAATTTATTTCTTCCTGCTGCCTTTCGGGTTTGACAAGGAAAAGAAATCAATCACCTGTTGGCGTCATTTTTACGCAAATTTCGATATGGGCCTAATAAAGAATTACCGTCGTCTGGTTTCTGATCAGAATTTTCTGCCTCCTTAAATGAAGCGTCATCAGATGAGATGTCCTCGTCGGTAATCGGTGGGAGAACAAAGCCACACTCTTTACTTACTTCCACACTATTTTTTTTTCTTCCGTTGAATTCGGTATAATAACTTCACTTAAAAGATTAGCAGAAACTGCTTGTGAAGCCTGATTTTCGTCACTTGTAACTGATAAACCCACGTTTTGAGAATCCTATAAAGAATCATTAACTCGCTCTGAACACTCAACTGTTTGTTCTACGGTCACCGCACCTTCTAAAATCGCTTCCAGCTCTTGCCTATCTGAAACACGGGATTCCCGTTCGTCAACTTTGCTATCTGATTTCTCACTCGCTGTCTGTAAAGACGTGCCAGCTGATTCAAGATTGTATTTCGTTGGTATTTCACACGGGGGAACTAAATGTGGAAAAGTATGGAAGTTGAATTGCAGTGGCGTTCACTCGTAAGTCGATATTCTGAAATGTAGATACAAGCTGAAACCTTATTAATATAATCTGTACAGAATGATTTCCAATGCGATGGAATCCAGGAGGATTTTTTACTTCGGAAAAAATAAACCTTTTACATTTAAACGTTCAGTTTAAGTCCCTTATAAACCATTTTTTTTTTTTTTTAATTTTAGAGATATTTCCGTTCTTATTTAGACTATCCAGTATTAATTTATTTGGCATTTCATATATGGAATAGAAAAGACAGAAAAACTTGACGGGCTGGTATGTCGCTTTTTACTGGAAGTTTATAACGTTCATCATTAAACACAAGAACCACTTCTTCATGACACTTGTATTATACGTTCAACTTTTTTTATATAGATTTGCACTTGATAAAGACCTGTTTAACGTAATTATACAATTCCAAAGATAAAATATCGTTTTCAGTCACCAATAATTGGTTAACAATCAAATCTTGGATAGTTATAATGTTAGGACGAGTAGGTAAAGCACTTGAGTCTATTCGAATTGTGTTATCACGAAAATAATATGAGTTCATTTCACTGTATTAATAACACAAGAATAATAAAAAAAGAAGCTACAGGATAAACCCTGCAACACACACACACCTCAGCAAAGCACAGAGAGGTAGGAAGGAACGACCTTCCTCGCCACTCACCCAACATCTCCACTTGGCCACGAAGGGAAGATGCTGCTCAACCCTTTCCGACTTGTAGCTTCAACAGTCTCTTAATAGAGTGCACTGTTTATAGTTGTCTATTTCCGGCTGTGAAAAAACTATACGTCCGTTAAGTATGTATAATTCCAAAGCGCATTAAAATGTTGAACATGTTTATGAAAGTACAAGGGGTAATTTATTAATTAATATAAGAATTGAGGTATGCTTTTTAAAGAAAAAAGGAAGTTAAGGAGATTTGGCCTACCCGGCAATGGAACCCAGGCCAAGCGCGTTAAAATGCGAATAAAAGTACAAGGGAGAATTTATTATTAAGTAAATTCAGCTCTATTGAAAAACAAAAAAAAATTGGCATAAAACTAAAATAAGTCAGAATCCGGACTCGGAACACAGGTCGTACCGACTGGACCAAGGCATCGGTCCACTAATTACCAAAACAAAATAGTATAGAGGCTCAGAAATACGCCGTCTGAACTCCTAATAAATAAAGTAAGTTACTCTATGAATTATGAATTACCCTATGTTTAATCAAATTGCTAAAATTCCTTACACAGCAAAATAAGACATTGAACTCATTCTTCATGAGCACATCCATGTATTCCCCTTGTAGGGCCCACATCATACCAAATGGGCCAATATTTATCGACATTGACGATGTTGGTCCCATATAACCACTATCTGGGCCCGATATCGTTGTGCTACGGGGGTTAAACCAAATATCCCTTATTAAATATTGGATCTTAACAAATGTTTTATATAATTTCATATCTATATACACATTTAATATCATAAAAATACTATATCAGTTAATTTAATGATTGATTTCAATATTGTAACATTCCACAAAATCGTCGCTCGTAATCAAAACAAACATGATAGTAGTGTGTACTACGAGTGTTACAACATAAGCAAACAAGTGAAAACAAACAGTGCAGACGATAACTTCAGTTTCGTCAAGAAGCCACCGACCTGGAGGAGGAGTCCGCGACATCAGCAAAATTAGGTCTATAAAAGACCGATGCACCAATTTAAATTATCACTTCTCTTTCCTAGTACTCAGTTGCAGTCGGACTGGTACACTCCTTCAACCTGCACACTCAGTTGCTGGCGGACTGGTGTGCGATTCGCAACCTGCTCACTGTGTTGCTGTCGGACAGGTGGGCAACCTAAGTGACCCTCTGGTCAGTTGCTGACGGACTGGCACAAATAACATGACACTCAGTTGCTGTAGGACTGGTGTCGTCCTTCCTGCACTCAGTTGCTGTCGGACTGGTGCAACACCTATCCTGCTCTCTTCTACGAGGCCTACACCCAAGAAGAAGAAGCCATAAGAGTTGTAGTATAACTCTAAACTTGTAAAATTACTTTGGTTCGGGATACTATTTTTATTAACGTAAAGGATTTAAACCAAATTCCCGTGTACCTTTGTCTCTACCTATACTTCCCATAGAAAAACAGGGTGTTCCCAAAGGAACATTACGTGGTGGAGTAATCGCGCTCATAAATAGCGGATTGCGCCGTTTCCACTAATTTACTAGTGGAAGTAAAAAAAGAGCCCAGATACCAGTAATTAAGTGCGAAATATCGGGACTAAAATCGGATCTGTCAAGTGACCCCCTATGTTTTTTTAAGTATGAACTATAAAATAAGACAAATAACATTTAATGCCAGTAATTACTAGGTCAGGCAGTGGGAAAGACAATTAGGATTCGGATACAGATAACGAAAAATCTAACAAAAAGCGATACATTGGCGACTAATACTTCATTCCATCTACCACATTTAACTAGGTTTTCTGGTCGTATGAATGAGGACAAGGATAGATTTTTCATGTTATTCGAGCATATGGCGAATTTAGAATCATGGGATGACGACAAGAACAAACAGGTTTTGCCTATGTATTTACAAGACACTGCATTGGACATGGTGTTTCAAATTCAATCACAAAATATAGTGGACGACACGACATACAATCAGCTGAAAGAGAAATTAATGAGTCTAAGTAGACCTAAGATCCCGCATTACAAAGCGGAGATGGAAACCCATACTACAGTGAGAGATCTTCAGAAGCGTCTACATGCGCTCGGAAAAGTCAACAGACTTACTCAAGAAAAGAGAATTCGTGGAAAAAGCACAAGCTTTATACACATTGGCGGATGGTAGTCAACAAAGACAACCAACAATGAATTATACTTCTCAAGATCCTATAATTCCAAATTTTCTAACTTCGAGTCAACAAATTCCAAATTTTCAACTTCAAAGTAGTCACATCCTTAATATCCAATCGGCAAACAACCAACCTTTACCTAGTCAGTATCCTTGTTGTTTGCAACCTGTCCAGCAACAACAAAATCGTAATGTCCAAAGCAATGTCCCAAGACTCCCAACCAGTTACCAATATAACCAACATCCTTTGATGTCTATAAATAAGCAAACACCTTACTATTCAGGTTATAAAATTCTACCCATGAATAGTCCTGTAATGAGGGACCTAAACCAAGCGCCTATCACCATTACAGACACCAATCCCCGCAGTAAAGCGATAGGGAAATTCCTACAAGACAGCGCCGCCTTTGGACTTTATGGACCCAGATAAACCTTACAGATACGAAAATTCTCAACCTAGTCAAAAAACGCAAAATCCTCAAAATTCAATGGATAATATTACCCAAAAGTTGGCAGATTTGTCTCTTATGGTCGTGAAAAATAATGCCAACCAAAAACCGTACTATAAGAAAAACAGTAAGCAAAATGGCAAAAAGTACTATAATAAGAAAAACACCAATGACAAAAAACAACGATAATAAATCTGGAAATAATAGCGGTACAGTCACCGTTTGCGCAACTTGTTACAAAGGAATCATAAAGCTAAAGACTTGGCACAGACAAGAAAAATTCCGATTCGGGAAACGAATAAATTGGCCCCCGGCGTTGGAAGCCAACTATTTCCCGAGGGCGAAAGCTACTAAAAATTTTAAGACCGCTCAGAAGGAACCCAAAGGACCTGCCTCACAGGCCGATAAGGTGAAGAAACATCACAAATCCAAAGGACCTGTCTCTCGAAGCCGCAAACAGAATATGGCTCAACAGAAGACCAAAGGCTTTGTCTCACCGCCAAAAATGGAGAAAGCTGATCCAAAGAAAGTAGGACCTGCCCCTACATCAAGTACAGATGTAAGGAGTACAAAAGCAAATAAGGGATCTACTGCAGAAGTTTGTTTCGCCAACATATTTTCCAGTCAGGAAGTTTCAGCAGAACGCCTTGAAACAACTTATGATACGGAAAAAATAGATACATAATAAAGATCAATGTACAAGGTGATACGATACCAGTTATTATTGACACAGCGAGCTCTATTTCTCTTTGGGCAAGACAGCAGCTTCCAAAGAAATGCAAATTAATTTCGTTTCAAACACATATAAGAGAAATCGCAAATAAACTGATTAAGTGAAATTATATAGCGCTGATAAAATTCAAGATTGGAACTACGACTTATTCTCATTATTTCAGGATCATAGAGCAAAATGACTATAACCCCTTGTTCGGCCAAGAAGACTGGAGAGAAAAATTGATTTAGAGAAAGACATTTCCTTTTACAAAAAAGCCAGAAGACCTCATGTGCCCTTATCAGGAACCGGGAAAGAAGCCGTTTCACAGTCTGTCATAAACGTGATAAAACAAGAATCAACAGATGTGTATGTTAAGAAAAATATCACGATCCCAGCGAGATCGTATTTTTTCTTACCCATTAAACTTAGAGAAAAAAGAAAAACAACAGCCAGCATTCTTTTACATACGATTGCTACAAACGTTGAAAGATAGTATGCACTAGTAGATCTAACTGTTAAAATGCCAAGTACTGTACGTACTATTCTTGTGATAAAATCCTACTTCTAAAAATATAAACTTGGCCAAGAATACACCAGTGGCGTATTCAGATCAAAATTTAGAGGAAATTGCTCTAAACATAAAAGAGGAGGAGGAAAAAGACGATTCGGACGATTAATATCGATCTCGTAAGGAAATTGAGGAACGCCTTTAAAAAACTGAAAAAAGTTTTGACATCTCATTAATTGACATAAATCCAAAACTTCCAGAAAATATTAAACAAAAATTTTCAAAATTATTACTCATTCCGAGATACATTCGCCTATAGTAGTTCGGACCTAGGAAGATTTCGTGGATATGTACATCGTCTGAAGATAGATAAATCAGCAACATTCCACCGTCGTTCTCCCCGTCCCAATTGGAGTCAGCAAGCAAGTAGATTTTCAAATTCAGGAGCTTATACGAGCCGGAATTATACGGGACACATCTACAAGTGAATTCTCTTCGCCCATGCTGGTTGTTAAAAAAACAGGATCACAGGAATTTCGTATTGTACTATCACTAATAGAATACAACAAATTTACAAAATAGCTATCCATACCTTTTCAAAGTACCGAGGATGTTATATCCAGTGTAAGATGCAAGTTTCTAATTAGCATGATTAGTTTTCATCAGATAGAGCTCCATCCAAAGAGCTGGAAATATATGTCATTTGAGGTACTCCATACAAGGAAGAATTATCAATTCTGTCGTTGTACAATGAGTGCTTCCATAAGCAGCCAGGCACTATCAATAGTTACTAGAATGATGCTAGAGGAATTATCTAATACCATAAGTTCGTTCGCCGATGACCTCGTCTTCCGTAACCACACGGAAGGAAAGCATCTTTATTTATTATTAAGTAGATTAAGACATCATGATTTAGGGCCTCTCAACACAAGACCCACATCATGTATTCTCAGTTTCAGGTGCTCGGATTTACGATATCTGGAAATGAGATAGCAATATCTCCAAAAATCGCAAGGAAGATAAGAAATGTTAAGTAGTCCCACGACAAAAAGAAGAGTTTTATCGGAATTTCTAGTTTGTGCAGTCTCAT
>JAGDQP010002208.1:0-14173 GCA_022664845.1 Lepisma saccharinum
CTTCTCGTTATATAAAATACCCAAGAGCCCAAACCCTACCAAAGAATTGTTAAATAAAAACAACCAGTCAAGTTTAGGTACCCAACTGATGCATTAGGTAAATCTGTAGTCGTCAAAAGTTACAGTCCCGGGGGATCATTACTATACATAACTTACATTGGTAGTCGATATGTAAAACATAATAAACAATTGAATAAATACACTTTGTTGTCTCAAATAGTCAGTCTACTTTCAGATTGTTATTTCTTATTTATTACAAAATAAGTTATTCGTTTCTATTTAACGACAATACAATATTTTGTTTTAGAAAATAGCAAACTCGCGCGCCATCTCTGGGACTTCCTGGTGTGAGAATCGCAAAGTTGGCATAAATGCTGAAAGACATAGTGATTCAGTGTACAAAGCCATGTAGATTTCCTTTCAAATGCAACTGCAATGTTACCAACACGTTTTATAATACATTTTTTTATATTTACGGAGCTCGGTTTTGTTTCTTCACATTTGGTAAATGTCTTTATTTCCTGCAGACTTCTTATGAAAGATTTATAAAATATGATGAGACAGATTTCCTAACAGTAATATTAATTATTTGGAGACTACAAATTTTGGACAAAATGTTTGAATGACTGCAGCATCCTAAACGTTTGGCATCAAATTAGTTTTTAGTTTTCTCCAATCAAGACGTTATTCTTGCAAGTAATAAATATCACCATCTTCTGTAACTGTTATACAAATTAGCCCGCTACGTAGTGTCTTCGCTATGAATTATCGTGGCTACGTAATGTCGCTCTATGGAATACCACGCTGGTATGAAGTGGCGTTGCATTATATTGTACTGACTTTTGTAGAAAGATTTCTCTATATTTAATCTTACAAAAATGAATAATGTTGTTTCTTGCTTTTACGTCTTCGGGTTAAGCAGGACAATTTTTTAAAAAAGGAAATATTTTTATGAGATCTAATTATGATATTGAGTGATTAATTCAGCTGATGCACACTAATTTTCTTTAATCAAAGACGCATCACAATAAAAAATTGTACTTGTGAATTTTTTGGGCAATTTCATATTACATAAATTTTCAGAATTTTGTTACAAAAAGCCTGGACTACGAAATACATTTGAGAAACTGGTTACTACGTTCTGTCGTCTCTACGAATTGTAATAATCATGTAAAATCATGATAAAATGTTGATATTAATTTCCACGGCTAAGAAATAGCGTGACACATAATGTAGCGGCCACGTAGTGTTGCCGCTATGTATTGACGCGGCTACGAAATGACGCCGCTACGTATTGTCACGGCTATTAAATCTCGCGGCTATGTAGTGTCGCGGCTATGAAATGTCGCCGCTATGTATTGTCGCGGCTACGTAGTGTCGCGGCTATGAAATTTAGCAACGTAGTGTCACAGCTACGAAATGTCGGCTACGTATTGTCGCTCTACGTAGTGTCCTGCTATGAAATACCGTGATACGGTCTAGGAATGGTTCGAAATTTGACCCTATGAAAATTCTTTTTGTAATAATTCCGATATTTATCCTATACTGACGTTTTAATTTTCTTTATTAGCGATGTGCTTTAATACTTTTCAGAAACCATTGAAATTAGGTTGCGGGTCGGGTTAACTTCCAATGTCCGACACACATAATTTTTAGATTATCTTGATTATTGTTCACCTGCTAACGATTTTGTTTTCGTTACTAATGGATTACAAACGACGTTAGCAGTTTGCGTGCTTAATTAAACTATAGACATGTCTGGGAAGGGTTCAAAATTTGACCCTATGAAAGTTCATTTTGTAATATGTCCGTTATTTCTCTGTTACTAACGATTTCATTTTCGTTACTAACGGTTACTAACGAATTACAAACGATGTACTTTAATGCTTTTTAGAAATCATTGAAATTAGGTTGTGGGTCGGGCTAACTTCACATGCCCGACCCACATTACTTTTGGAATATCTTCGTTATTGTTCAGTTGCTAACGATTTCGTTTTCGTTACTAACGAGTACTAACGGATTACAAACGATGGTAGCAGTTTGGGTGTTTCATTAAATTATAGGCGTGTCTGCGAAGGGTTCACAATTTGACCCTATGTATGTTATTTTTGTAATTTTTCCGTTATTATTCCGTTACTAACGATTTAATTTTCGTTACTAACGGTTACTAACGAATTACAAACCATGTAGTATCTTATTTTTTAGAAACTACTTGTGGGTCGGGCATGTGAAGTTGGCCCGACCCAAATTGTTTTTGAACTATCTTCGTTATTATTGAGTTACTAACGATTTAATTTTCGTTACTAACGGTTACTAACGAATTACAAACGATGTATGTTGTTTATTTTAGAAAGTTCTGTGTGGGTCGGGCCAGCTTCACAGACGTAGAAGGAAGATGCTTCTACAGTCGATTTATTGTGGAATAGAAAGTTAAAATCATGTGTGTCTCACTTATTCTTCGTCAACTTCGTGGAACGCATAATCAAAGAATATTATTTTATGTTTCCTATAATTATGAGGAGAAGCCAGACACTTCATTCATGCTTCATTGCAGAGTTCCATTCTCACTGTCAAGAACATGGCAACGAAAAATGTAAAGAAAACGTCAACTCCATGAACATCAACTCCATGGAAATTAGTATATATTTTGTAAATGGAATAAATAAATAATACTGTACTGATATCTGAGTACCTTTAAAATGTATCCAAAATGTCTCCAAGATTTCTACAAACTAACATCTTTACAATTTAAAATAGTTGATTTTTTTTACTATCCAAAGAGCCCTATTTCTGGAGAATGCCCCATATAGCAGCATGGTGACAGGAGGAAACGAACGAGGTTAAAACTACTTTGGATACAGATGTCAATATAGACTCACAAATAAACGTTATTTCCTAACGATCGGGATCAAGACGCGGCATGTCTGTTCTGAAAGTACACAATCAGAATTGTAAAAATGTGAAATTCCAGCTGCAGACGGCACCCTAGCAATCTGTACCGGCAAAAAAATATAACAAGTTGAATCAGAAAAGCCCACTTTTAAAAAAATATATTGTAATAACTTGAATTCGGATCGCTGTGCTAGAGGTTCCAAGTTATATTGAACGTTTGAGGCAGTAACTAACAAGGCGAATTTAATTCATAGTTATCGTTAAAAAAAAAGAAAAAAATATAGAGTGTTCGTTCAAATGAAATGTCTGGCCGAGGTGTGTCATGTTCAAAGACCACATTACCAATGAAAGCTACATTACCTGGTTAATGAAAGTATTCGCTCTCTGCAGCTACAAACTGTTTCCATCGTTCAGACAACGATTGGATTCCGTGACGAAAGAAATCTAGAGTCTGCGATGCGAAGAAATACTCAACTGCAAGTTGCACCGTCCGATCATCAGAGGAGATCTCTCCTGCCAGGAAGTGATCGAGATCCCGGTAGAGGTGGTAGTCAGTGGAAGAGAGAGAGACATTGGGGAATACGGGGTGTGGAGTGGATTTACACTGCAACTCATGCAGAGCCTGCACCGTTCTTTGCGCGACGTGTAGGCAGGCATTGTCAGGCAACATGTCTGTCGACTATTATTGGATGTTTGCGGACAATTTTGCACATTTCATGCAGTTAAACACTGTAACGATCTGCAGTGATGGTTTCACCTCTCCTGAGAATGATATGGCAAATCACTCAAACCATAGACCACAATACCAGCAACAACACCTTCCATGGGTGGAGAGGTGGTTTAGAACACTGTCCTGGACGCTGATTACAATCCAACCGTTGTCCCGACCATTTACGGTTGTCATAGCAGATCCATGTCTCATCTTAAATGACAATCAATCAGATGCAGGAAACATTCCCGCTTATTCCTTCAGACGACGATTCTTGTTGACCGGTGTGAACTCATGTGACACCTATGAGTCCAACTTCTTCACCTTACCCATTGCACGGAGCCACCGACTGACATTGTGTATGTCTAACTGGACTGCAATGGCACGAACACTTTTCCAAGGGTCTGCTTCCTGCGTAACTCATCCGAACATGATGTTGGTCGGTGCCAACGTGGTTCATTTTGCAATCTCGTGTCACCGGAACGAGATTTGAGAAAACAATGGCGAACAGTGCGTTCATTCGCCATTCTTGTCCCAAATGTACTATTAATATTATTTACGTCTTACTGTCAGAATGCCCCAGTTTGAATATCATAATGAAAAAACATTCTCAATTGTTTGTTCTCCATGGTGCACTTTCATTTGATCCTGTTCAGCAACACACTGCCTCCTGACTGTTTGCTGGATGTTTACAGATGTTAGGCGCGTGACCTCAGTCGATCGCCGTGTTGTGTTGGTGAGGTGCGTTTCGCATCAGGTGTCCAAGCGGTCATTTCATTCGCACCAGCCCAATACTTTATTACAATGAAATGAAAGGAAATGACTGGACAAGTAAAAACCAATAAGGTTCACTAATCAATCAAACAACAATTCGGAAAAGAGCTACGCGAACACAAAAAAGAACCTGGAACAAGTTCGTAGAAGATAATCTTAGTCTAGACCCATGGGGAACACCCTACAAGATTGTGATGAGTAAAATAAAGACGAAGGGTACCCTAAACACCTTGAAAAACGATAATGGGCAGTTTACCACCAGTTGGAAGAATACCACAGAGTTACTCTTCGCAAAATTGTTTCCCGGTGATTTAGAAAATGAGGATAATGAGCAGAATGTACTCACGAGGGAAGCATCCAAGACCTACAACCTCGAGCAAGAAGAAGAAAATAATGAAGAGCTCATCGTTACAAACTGGGACGTTGAACAAGCTATAAAAAGTCTTAAAAATGGAAATGCCCCAGGCCCAGATGATATAAAGAGCGAAATCTATAAAGAAAACAAAGATATCTGGACTCCATACCTCGTAAGACTTTTTCGCGAATGCTTAGAACAAGGCATCTTCCCAAACACGTGGAAGAAGGCAAAGCTGGTTATACTCCTGAAAGGCGAGGATAAGGATAGAACAAACCCTAAGTCATATAGACCTATCTGCCTGCTAAACGTCGTAAGTAAAATATTCGAAAAAGTAATCGCAGGGAAGATAAATAATAAAAGGCCAAATATTAATGAATGCAATTTACAATTTAGTTTTAGGAAAAATAAATCTACTGAAGACGCCATCAACGAGCTCTGTAACAAAATTCAGCAACTTAATAATGACGAGTGTAAATATACTATAGGAATATTCTTTGACATAGCGGGGACGTTCGACAACCTATGCTGGCCAGCTCTAATGAGAGAGATAAAAAAACTAAAAATTCACACAAAAATTTGGAAAGTGATTAAAAACTATTTTTGCAATAGAAGAATAGAAGTGAGTACGGCTGATGGAGTTGTGGGCAAAAGACCGACAAGAGGATGTCCTAAGGGGTCGGTTCTGGGGCCGATCTTCTGGAACCTAACTTTGCAGCCATATCTGGAGATGCTTAATGAACTGCAAGAGGTAGATCGGGTGGTAGGGCTTGCGGACGACCTGGCGGTGGTAACAAAAGGAAACAGCAGATTGGAGATAAAGAGCTAACGCAGTCACAAGAGAAATTACGTCATGGTGCAGGAATAATAAATTAACAGTCTCAGCAGGGAAAACAAAAATTGTACTATTTAAAAGAAAACTTAATTTTAACAGAGGACCTATAATCAAAATCAATAATAAAACAATTAAGAGAGTACAAACTTTCAAATATTTAGGACTAACACTTGACGAAAGGTTAAATTTCAGAAAACACACCGAACTGATATCAAGCAAAGCAATCAAAATAGCACACAAACTAGTAAACATTGAGACAAAGGAACTAAGAATACCGATTAATACTGTTAAGCTGTACCGTGACGTCATCATAAGATCTTTAGTCGGATACGCCGCCAGTGTCTGGAGCCACCGGATGGACGATGTTAGACAAAGTCAAACAATAAACCGCGCTCAAAGGCAACTTCTGATAAGACTCACAGGAGCCTACATAACAACTCCGGTGGAGGCACTCCAGGTGGCTTCTGCACACCTGCCATTGCACCTACAAGTCAAAAAGCAAGGTGATATGTATTGGATCAAAAAGAAAAATTACGAAAAAGTCACTAGGATACTACATGCTCCTGTGGGTAACAAGCAGGATATACAGGAAATACTAACCAATGCATGGCAGCATCTATGGCAAGAATGCCCGAAAGCTACAAGATTATATAGTATAATACCGGACGTAGCTGGCAGGATGGAGCTCGACGTGGAGATTACGGGGTGATTGCTACACTTCATCACGGGACACAAAAGAGTATCACAGAAGGAAATTTATATCCGGAGGCGACCAAGGCCAGGCGCGGTAAAGACCAGATGCTGACCAATAGAAAACAGGTTAGGGAGCTGATACCGCATGGAGGGAAACGTGACGCGGACCTCGCGAGCGAGGCGTGTGCTCGGTCGGTTCGACGAGCGCGAACTTCGCTATCAGCAGGTGGGATGGAACAATCCGGGAACTAGAACAATCCGAAACTGAATAACATAACCTAAGCAAACTGAAAATAAACCAATAACTAAACTTCATCAAAAACGGAAAAAAAATAAAAATAACTAAACCAACAATAGTGCATAAAATCAAGATCAGTGAATATGAGTAAAAGTGAGCGAGTGTGTGACCGCTGGAAACCAGCTGTGTCCTGGTGGGTGCCTTGCTGCAGGAACCCGGCAGCAAGAGACGCTCAAGTTGTAGTGTGCGTGAGTGTGAGTGGTGACGGGAGGCCAAATAAAAAAGAAGATAGAAACAAGAAACCGAAAAAATAAAAGTAACAACGGAAAGTAAATATGAGTGACCTGGAATCCGCGACACAATAATTCTTAAATATACTAGCCATTAAGTGTTGTGTGTGTGATGTGAATGTGACTTGAGGAACAACACTAACTGCGTGAGTAAAGGAGGAAGGGAACCACGAATGGAAAAACAGAACGGCCCAGCAGAAACTTTGTGAGAAAATACCAGTAATACTTTATCCCCCTTTTTTCTTGTCGTTTCAGAGAAAGAAGAAGAAGCCATCTTGAGTCGACGTCTATGTTGTGCTGTCCTTGTGTGTGTGTGTGTGTGTGTGTGTGTTGTTCTATATGTTACATGTTTATTTGTATAAAAAAGCAAATAAAAGATAATACTAGGTCATGCCCCCTTGAGAAAAGTTCCAGAATTAGGAACAAAGACCAGGAGAACATTCTGGACGTCTGGTCTACAGTCCGTCCCGCAACACCCGAAGTCAAAACTGAGGGAAAAAAGGAGCTTCTCAGATTGTCGGAACACCGGTAATCCGAGAATTTCTAGGGACTGCCTGTCTCAAAATAGGAAGAGCGAACAACTGTTTGTGCTGCACTCCCTTGAAAGTGCACAACTCATTTTGTGCAAAGAATGCATAGAGACAGAGGTGGAAGGTGGGTCCCAAAATTAAAAAAATGGTGCATGCCTAACTAGTCTGCAATGGCACGAACACTTTTCCCAGGGGCTGCTTCCATGGTGTTCCTGAGTAACTCATCCGAACATGATGTTGGTCGGTGCCAACGTGGTTCATTTTGCAATCTCGTGTCACCGGAACGAAATTTGAGAAAACAACGGCGAATAGTGCGTTCATTCGCCATTCTTGTCCCAAATGTACTATTAAAATTATTTACGTCTTACTGTCAGAATGCCCCAGTTTGAATATCATAATGAAAAAACATTCTCAATTGTTTGTTCTCCATGGTGCACTTTCATTTGATCCTGTTCAGCAACACACTGCCTCCTGACTGTTTGCTGGATGTTTACAGATGTTAGGCGCGTGACCTCAGTCGATCGCCGTGTTGTGTTGGTGAGGTGCGTTTCGCATCAGGTGTCCAAGCGGTCATTTCATTCGCACCGGCCCAATACTTTATTATAATGAAATGAAAGGAAATGACTGGACAAGTAAAGGCCAATAAGGTTCACTGAAGGACGTGTAGTTACCATCATGACACTGACAAAGCCCAAGCTTGTGTTAATGTATCGCGCAATGTTAAAATATTACTCTTGCCCAGAATGCAACTCAATGGCTATTTTTTGTTACTGCGGCGATGAACTTGGGAGTCACGCAATCTATACAGTTAGATTAGTATTTGAAATATAAGAACCATAACGCTTGCAACAGTTTATTGCTTTTTCAGTAACAATTAAATAAGACTGTCCCTATGTACTTTCGACTTCTCTTGTAACTAACGCTACAGGTACCTAATTCCGTGATTAAAGGATATAGGCACGGAGTTCACATCGTCACTTATGTTGAGTCCTGCTACAGGCCACCCGAACTGAGAATTTCTAGGGTTTTACTCCGTTTCACCATGGAATGCCGGAATCGGAGATAGATTAAGACCCTGGCCGCTCTACTCCGCACCTCTTTCCCCGCAAGAAATTCTATTCACCAGAATTGTGATGGAATTGGCCTATAGCTAGTTGTTCATTAGATATTATTTAAATCAAGTAAGTAAATCTTTACACATATCGTTGTGTTTTATACTCACAGGGAGGAAGACAATTGATAATTATATTTTGTTTTGGTTAGTCGTGAAGAAGCGATAGCGTATAGTCCAGAGAAAGATCGAAGTCTTTTTCGTTCTTTCGTTAAGTAACTATGTAGTGGGCCGATTACATCATAACATGTACTTGAGTAGTTACAAGATGCCTGCTACTACACTACTCACATGCGTAAACTCACCACCGACTTTATTGGCCACTGAATTTTAATGGATAAAAAAAAAACCGCCCCCTCCCGAAACACGTATTCCCTTAGTTTATGTCCAGTATACATGTGCACAATTTCATTACTTTCGGTACACCTCTTTCTGCGCTCGTGCCGTTCCATTTCACATTTTTGAAAGGAGGTCCCTTTGCCCCCACATTGTTTTTTCGCACAAAATCAAAAACACGTATTCGCTTCTGTTGTACGTATTTTCCCTACACACAGTTTCGTTGCAATTCTCCATGTCCTTTCGGCACTTTTGACGTACACTTATTAGCACTTTTGATATTTCGTGATCAAATGTTTGGAGGGGTCTGTGCCCCACCCGCCCGTTGTTTCCAGGAAAATATGAAACACGTCTTCCCTTAATTTATGTCTAGTATATCTGTGCACAATTTCATTCACTTCGGTTCACTTCTTCTCGCCTTTTGGGCGGCCACTTTCACAATTTTGGTTGGGGATTTTGCTCCCTAAAACCGTTTTTTACGCAGAAACAAAAAACACGTTCGTTTATTTCATGTGTAGTATCTACCTGCCAAATTTGATCAAAATCGGAGAGTTACACTTGGGTAGTGTTCCTTGTTAGGCAGAATAAGAAGGCAGATATTAAGTGTAATCGAAACAAAGTTTTTTTTATTCTTCGAGGGATTTTAGTATAATTTAACATCGTATGTTCATTTCTAAAGTCATCTTGTTCTCCTTTTAGAATTTTGCGTTGAATTCAAGTTGACGGCCGTATGGTTTACATTAACATAAAGAATTTTGTGCCTGGAGATACTTAGCTCTGCACAATTAACTTTCGCTAAGTATGTTACGCAGCTTTTCACACTTCCTGTAGCTGCATATCACGTAAGCTGTACGATGTACTTTGGGTACTTAAATAAACAAGATGAATGAAACCTAATACGAATAATTTTAGTTTGCTTTCTGCTTCTTGTAATTGTCAACTTTTTCTAGCGAGTTAATGTTAGATTGACTGAATGACATGCACGACAATCAGGTACGCTTAGGTTAGATTGTTTTCTCTAATACGTCTAATAATAGAATAATACGCAAAGGGGACAAACAAGTTAGAATCGATGCCGCCTGTTACCTGGAACCACTTTGGCCCCATAGCATTCCAACGCTGTACGCCAGTGGCACATCTTGCGTTGTAATTCACCAGGACAAGGCATCCAGTCATCACACGGCACAATCTACTGTGAAGTACATGGATGGGATAGCACATGACTAGGGAATTCATTACAAATTTCCTTTTATTGGCATTTCTGTGGAATCCCCTGAAGACTCCTAAATAGATGTCTGTGGTCTTCGGTTGTTGAGAGAAGCTTCGGGACGTCTGATAGAAAGTCTTCACACCGAGCTCTCACGTAGCAACTTTTATAGAACCATTAACATGAAATGACCTTCTGCATAACAATTAGTGTATATTTATTTCGCTATTTGTAACGAGGGACAGAATGACTCGGTCTGCCATTATCTACCATTATCTTCATGGGATGCGTGACTTGAAGAAGCTTAGGACGTTAGTAGAGATTACGTTTTCTCTAGCTTCTTGATTCTTAGAATGTACAACATCTTGATTTCATGTTCTTGATAAATATATCTGAAATTACAAATATGATTTAGTTCGGCTCTATTCCAATATATACTGCAATGTTCCGTGTATTTACTCACACGTACATATTTGAATTGTATATACAGTAGTATTGTTTATAATAAACAAAGATGTATTGATGTAATGACAACAAACAGTGAGCGACACATAACATTAGCAGAGGACAATAACAACTCTATATGGATACAACAGATGGGGTTGATATCGACATGAAGATGGAGTTGGAATCGTTGAAGGAGAAACTTGAAGGACCACACCCGAAAAGGAACATGTAAAACACCGCAGCTCAGTCCACAGAGTATCACTCGCTCCTGGGTGGTAATTCCCTCTCCTTCTCCTGTTCACAGAAGGTACCGCTTCTGGAACGCTCCTTGACACACAGAAGGCTTCGCTCTTGGTTCTACCTTTTACGTGCAGAAGGATTTGCTTCTCGTATTATCCTTACATACACAGAAGGCCACGCGTCTTGTACGACACCTCATCCTGTAACTTCTCTCGATGGAGAAACACCCAAAGAAGAGGAAGTCTATAAGTTATACGTTAACTCACAAATATCTTGTAATTAAGTCTCCTACGGGACGCTATTTGTATTACCTGATTCATTTTGTAATAAACTGGTTGTGGGTTAAAAGACAAAAATCCCGTGCATCTATTGTCTCTACCTCAGGTACTCTACAAGAAAAGTAGCATTTATAGAGTACCCTAGATCTTATAGGGTACTCTACCAGATATTTACCGAGATGATGGTTTATAATCTTCACAGAAAAGATGTTTGAATTTGTTACTTGATACTGTATTTACGCTTTAATGAACATAGTCATAGTAAGGTATTAAAAAGTTTGCTCTATTTCATTTTTTTCACCTAAAAAGTGTTCTCCAAACCTCTGTAAAACTCTGATGTAAGGTTTTTATTGTTAAATTCAAGGCCATAGCAAAAGGTTGTAATGAATTTATTTTTTTGAAAATTGATGTGAATGTGTACAATTTATGCATATTACGTGTTAGTTGTAAGATTGGCCAATCTAATTAATTTTAAGTAAATAATTAATGTTACGTAAATGCGCACATGAATATAGTATGAATGAGGTGATATTTAATTTGAAGATGTTGTAAATAATTTGTATATTTAATCTTTCTTCTTTCTTTTATGAATCAAAGTAATTATTATTTGTTTATTTGAATTATGTATTATGTGTTTGTGTTCATTTTCTTATTTGATTTAATTTCTTTATATTTTCTTTCTTAGTTCTTTCACGCCTTTTTTAAAATAAAGGAATTTTGCTTTTTGTGCAAAAAAAAGTCTGAGGCTCTATGGCTCTGAAGTGTCCGTTTGCCCCCAAGCTAGGAAAAGTCGAGCAATGGTCACATCTGGCGACTACTCTTTTTTGTTCTTAGTTCCCACCCCCTCTTTCTGGGAATAAAGAAAAAGCGTTAGTGAAGCTGACTTCGCGTCCGCAGGTCAGCTGCAGTAGATCATCAGCTATGGGCAGATGCAAGGAAAAGCCACTGATAACTGTAGTAGGATTACAACAGCGGCCATCGGCTGAAAAGAATTGTTATTAATAAATAAGAGGCTCGAATGGAGTGGTTAATTCTTGTACATATAAAAGCCGTAATTGTGGCTGAAAAGCCGATAAATTGGTCGTCAGCTTGGAAATTTGTTGTGGTATTTCTATGAAAAACCCAAAGAGAATATTGTTGTCTCAAGGAAATAAGAATTAAATTGAATTTATTTTAAGGCCTTTAGGCAACTATGGCTCAGACCGTATGGATGATGATGGGATGAATTGGTGGAATGAAGAAAGTGTGAGGAAACGGGAGAACCCCGAGAAAACCCACGCACACGGTGTGTGTCCACCACAAAGCCCACATGGCATGAGCAGGGATCGATCCGAAGACCCCTAGCACCAGAGGTTCAACGAAATACAAGAGAGAGAGAGGGGGGGAGGAGAACAGAAATAGAAGCTCATAAAAGGAGCTGGAAATTCCTCAGATTATTGATATTACGTACCGGACGAGCGTGTGTTTTATGAAATAATATTTCTATGCAATTTTTAAGATGTGTGCTGATTAATTTCCTCGAGACCTGAGTATAAGATCTGACAAACGAAAGTGTTATTTTTGTGACTGTTTGTAAAAATGTTTCTGTGTAGAATTAACTCTCTTATGGTGTACTCATTGCTATTCCTTGTAGATGTATTGTCGTAATTTTTTTCCTATCTCTATTTGATTTTTCATGTAGAAAATAGAATTTCGGAGAGTAGAGTAAGCGAGCAAATCTATTCAGGGCGAATAGAAGGGGCTCGGTAGAATTGTTATGGCTGAATTGGGTGGAGTAAGTCGGAACAGTTATTTCTAGTAGAATTCTGTGCCTATCCCTATTTTTTCTCGTCTGGGAGTAGATTAGATGAGTAATAAATTTCTCTTTTATAATCGGAAGTACTAAATTTCAAGTAGCTAGTTATCATGGCATTAACATATTAACGGGCGCATGAGAAAAAAGGGAAATGTTTGGCTCTATGCATGAGGAATTTTGGTAAAGAGAATTGAATTGATTTGAAATGGTCTTTATTGAAGCGGGCAAGGTTCAGCCTATGGTTGCTCTGCCACCTAACCCTTGTCAAAATAAGAGTATGGTTACAATATTACAATAAGAAAAAAGAATAATGCACATTAGCCACTAGTAAGGGCAATACAACAATAACAGAATTACATGAAATATACAGTGTGAGTAATATAAGCGAAATAGAATACAAAAACGAATGATAAAATAATAATGCACAATAATAATAATAATAAAATTAATAAACAATCCTACATACTAAATGCACTCACTCACTCACACACACAGATACAGACATCTAACACACGCATTTTTTTTATTGGTGTCAACAGTTACATATCTACGAGGAAAAAAAAGACGTTACAAATATGTAATGATTCTAATTACACAATACCAATGAGTGAAATTGTCAGGTTGGGTCATAAGAGTTTGAGCTTAGTAATTGCTTCCGATGGAGGAAATGTTTTACCTTCATTTTGAACGCACTGTAGGTGGTAGAATTTGTAATACTGATTGGCAGAGTTCCATGTTCTTGCTGCTGAAACAGAAAATGAACCAGCTGTTTTCCAGAGTCTGAAACGGGGGACATTAAGGGCGTCACTATTACGTGTTGTGTAGTGATGAACAGTTCTACGAGGGTTAAGTTTATTTGCTAGGTAGAGGGGAGATTTATTTTTTAAAAGTTTAAATATTAAACAACAATAGAACAATAGTGCAAGTTACGTCTCCTTGACATAGTAAGCATATTTTCATTATTCATTTTGGTAGTACATGTTCCGATCTATGAAATCAAAGGCTAAATCTGACGCAGGCATTTTGTATTTTTTGTATCGGCATTGTCTTACTCAAGGTTAAGTCCATCCGTAGACTACATCACTGTAATCGAAAAGGGATAGGATAAGATTACGGACAAGATAGAATTTGGTCTCTTACCTGAAGTATTCGCGTAGTTTATAAAGATACCGCAGGGCTGACAGAGCTTTCGTACACTGGATGGAGACATGAGAGTTCCAGGTAAGATTTTCGTCCATCTGGACTCCTAGATTTCTGACCAGCTTGGAATGTGGAATATTTACGTTCATTATGTTCACTTTAATTTCATCCGGAAATATATTCTTCTGGTTATTTTTTGTTCCTATGATCGTGAATGTACATTTTTGTGGGTTAACTAGTAACCCATTACCGACGCACCAATCATTGATAGCTTTGAGATCTTTATTAAGAAGTGTCACTTTG
>JAGDQP010002208.1:14273-108248 GCA_022664845.1 Lepisma saccharinum
TTACGTTCATTATGTTCACTTTAATTTCATCCGGAAATATATTCTTCTGGTTATTTTTTGTTCCTATGATCGTGAATGTACATTTTTGTGGGTTAACTAGTAACCCATTACCGACGCACCAATCATTGATAGCTTTGAGATCTTTATTAAGAAGTGTCACTTTTGTATTTAATAGACTGGGTGGAGACGAGATAAATAATTGTGTATCATCAGCATAAGAATGGACTTGAGAATGCTTCAATGTAAGAGATAGGTCAGAAGAGCATATTGAAAAAAATTGAAAGAGATTAGTGCATGTTGGTGGAATCTTGAGTACTTCAATTGGCTAATTGAAGGGATTCCAATGTAGTAAATGGTGGTATACGGATGGATGTGTACATTTTAATTGGTGGTAATTAGAGTAAACTGGTGGATGGAATTGGGAGAATCATTGTGGGTACATTTGATTCGGTTCCATGTATAGTTTTTTTCTGAAGGAAACTAATTGGGTATCCATTCACTGTTTTTCTTCTGGATATTGAATAAGAAAAATAGTTTTTGATTGTTGAGGAAATAATACCTAATTAGTGAATCGAAACGATTAAAGATTATAGTGCTTTACCCGCCTGGTTATACGATATTCCAGTATTACTCGAGAAAACAAATTTGTGTCAGAAAAGGACGAGAATATTTGTTAAGAAATCAATTAATATATCCATTGATTACGTCTCTAAATTGAGAATCAGAGCAATAAAGCTTATGACGTTTCTGATCGCAGTTTCATTGCTAAAATCATTAATTTGTATTTAATTTGCTTTTACAAGAGTCCCCCAAAGACCTTGTGTTATTCGTAGTTTGCTGCGAAAAATATATTGATTCAATCTTCGTATGGTGAAGTTTATGACCGTTAGTATAAAATTATTGAAAATTTGAGAGGGAAAGAACGGCCTGAAATAAGTTATTTACATACAAGCTATTTTAGGTTTACTTTAGTCTAGTAATTGCCATTTGATGAGTAGAGGTAACTTTCCAATAATCTGGTTAGATGGTCTTATGAAATATTCTGCTTTGAGAGACCCTTTCGATGTGAGTAGTTGAACATCAATAAAGTACTTATAAGTCAAGGGACCTTGAGAGACCTTTTTGATGTGAATCGTAAATTTTACAAGTAAATTCAACATATAGAAAGAGAGACCGTTTAGCTGTAAACAGATTCGTAACTACTGATCAGACGTATACCACACTATAGCGAAAGACCGTTTCGTTGTGGACAAGTATACTATAACGATCAATTACTAGATCCAGGCTATTGCTTGCGCTTTTCTAACTAGTAGATAAACCCTTTGGTGTGCGAAACAGACGAAATGGTCAAAGATAGATTATTCTCTCGTATCAAATGTATTGACACATAAGTGAGCTGTGTTTATAACTAAACCTAATACGTATTAACGTGGTAATTATATTAGTAGTAGTAACATACCTCTTACATCATATCACGCAATTAATTCTCATTAACTATATGAGGTGTCACTGCTTCTAAAAGAATTCACAGAGCTGAACTTCACACACCACCATTACAAGGTAGACTATATCCACGTAGCTAATAAACATATAATAAATCATTTTATTCCAATTACCTGACATCTCTCCGCGATCTCATGTTTCACTGTTTGATGTCGGAAGCATGATGTATCTTTCACGGTTACTGCGAGAATAAATACTGATACACCCAATTCTTATCTGCTTTTATGTAAATCCAATGCATGTGTGTTTTGAATCATTTGAACTCTGCGGTCTATATGTTAACCTATAGTAGCTCAGGAAATAAAAGGGGGGAAAAGGGGCAAATGGTGGAAATAATTATGGAAAAGATGAATTTTGTCAAATTGTTACGTCACTACTAGAGGTGAATTTTTTCAGAAGTCTCCCCCCCCCCAAATCCCTCGGAGGTACAAAATTACAGACTTTCAGAAATTGTATTATATCTCCGTAACCAATAGACATAACGACGTGATTCTTCTTTTGTTACAATTCTTAGATAACGGGCTACAAAAATGTTTATCATGCGTTTTGGACTATTGTTAGTAGTTTTCCTGTAATTTGGATCTAAAACGCAAATAATGATATTTTACTTTAAATATTTACTTACACATTTTACGGTGTAGCTTGTCTTAAACTCACATTATCAAAATCCTGTTCGAAATAAAAGTTGTTGCTTGTTTAATAAGCTTTAAAATGATGTATATATCAATATGGTTGAACAATTACTGTGTTAGCTGTTGAGGTAGCAATGACGGGCAACAGCGCAGGAACAATGCTTTTCCTTCTATGTGTGCCCTATCCACATTAGGCAGTTGTGAACTGTCGATGATTATGACAATATGTCTTTGCTGTGTAGTGGCAAGTATAATAGGTGATAAATTGGTCGTGTATTTTGACGGTCTTTTCATGTGATATATCACGTACCCAGATAGCATGCCAACTTGTAACAAGGTTGCCAGCCACTTGCTTCGAGCTTGTTAAGCTTGATATTATGTTAAACTTAATAAACAATCATGAAATAAACTTGTTGCAAAACATCAGTGACTTGGTTATAACGAACCTAATTCATGCTTGTTTGTTTTGTTGCACTTCCACTCTTGTCTCAGTCCACTCAATTTCTATCGGATTGTTGGGCCAGTGGCCCTCGGTTCGATTCCTATCCAGAACACGGTTTTTGTTTTGGTAAGAGGTACAAATTATTTCCTTGCGAGTCCTGGCAAGGATACTTCAACCTTGATTCTTGTAAAGTGTGATTTTTGGGATCTAGAATGTTTGATGCAACATTGTTTAAACCATTTGGCTTAAATTGCTAAACTCGCATTAAGTCATTCCACTTGTCAAAGTGAGCTTGATTATCTTTTGAGTAATGTCGATATTGCTATGTGGGTAGTATAATAAAAGAAGGTACTGTGAATTTTATGCTATTTCTTTGCTCAGAATAAGCAAATAAAATCTCAGAGAATTTTTACGATAAGGTTAGTCATATCGTAATGTTCCTTCTATTTTCGATCGGTAGAGACAATGACACTCGGGAGTGGTTTTAGCCCTCAACCTTTTATTTATATAAAAGAGTAAGTTAATAAAATCACATTCCCGTAGGATTCTGATTTACAAATTATTTAGTGTGAGCGGCTTCTAAGATATCTTCTTCTTCTTTGGGTGATTTGATAGAGATTATGGTACATAGGAGAACACCGGTCACAGAGCCGACCGCGTGCAGGTAATTGTACCAGTTCCTTAGCAAACTGCGTACAGGATAAGTTAGGTTTATAGGTGAGAGTACACACCAGTCACTTAGCCAACTGCGTGTGCGGGAAAGTACCAGTCACTTAGCCAACTGCGTACCAAGGATGTTCCAGTCACTTAGCCGACTGCGAATGGAGGAAGGAGAGGAGATGACCACCCGGGGATTGAGTGATAGCTTTTGCTGTGTACAGGTCCCTTTTAAAGGTGATTTTAGGGGTGGTTCTTCTTGCTTCTCCTACGTTGATTCACGTGCGTCTAGCCGCAGGTCACTGGAATTAAAATGGAGGCACACTTGGAAACACTTCCGGTACGGCACAGAACTTTTGAGTAAACAGTACAGTACTTTTGCGTATGCCTACCGCTAACACGGGGCTACGCCCCCCCCCCCCCCCCCCCTAATGCCGCTCAGCTCCCTTCGGACGCACCCTCCCCCCTTGCACACCTTGCTGTTGCTCGGTGTGCATCCTACCCTGGTGGGCTTATATACATCCTAGATTTTAGTGGCATATTTTAAAATTGTAAATCACAACTTTTATTACATTTCCTTTTGTCAATTTACATAAAAAACAAAAAAACTTTAATTTTCTTTCTTAAAAAAATGTAAAAAGTCGACGGTAGGGTTTGAACGCGGGATCTTTGGATCAGCTGTCTCAAGTCTTGACCATGAGACCAAACTGCAGCTGCCGTGTTGAGTGCTGCTTCTCGCTGTGACTTATCGTTCAGGATAAGCGAGAGTGGGCTACTTCCGCTTTAGTAAGTCGCCATTTTAATTCCAGTGACCTGCGGGTAGACGCAAGTCATTGATTCCAGCTCCCTCTGTCTTCTGTTATCCGCTCCATCTGGTGCTAGTTTGTGAAGTTAACCGTCGTCTGCTCCAATGTGTGTCACAACATGTTTACTTTCTTATCCACATGTTTGTGCTATAAACATGCCTGTATGCTTACAGAATGTCCACGTGCTCCTATACACGCGGATCATTACAATATTGCTATTAGTTGAAAATTAAATTTAGTTGTTAATTTTAGTTTTGAGTGTAACTTACCTTTGATGATGTGGCATTGTCATTTGAATGCTGTAGGTTATATTTATTATTTTCTAACAAAGCATAGTACTGATTATCGTTGTAAAGAAACTGTCAGAATCTTGTGAAAATTTACGTAGCGGAATAAACTCATTGAACTTAACAAATTACTTATTTATTAAAAAATACAACGAAAGAAGAATGGTTGATGTTGATTTATTGTGTGCTCGTGGTGGGATACATCTTGAAAGAGAAACTGTAATCGTGAAAAGAGAATTACGAACATTATTTAGGTTAATTTGAAACGAAATTATGTACTACATGAAAAGTCGGAAGGAGACAGAACTATTCATGTTCGCAGTGCGCATTCTTTTTCCTACCCTATCCCGGTCTGAGTCATAGATGCCTAAAGGTCATAATTCAATCCAATGCAATTCAATACAGGTGGATAAAATGTGATGATGATGACTTGCTGAGTTTTCTACTTTGATCTGCTGTCAAACACAATAGCGTGTAAATAGTGCTAGGATGCAAATGTATAAATTTTACTGGTATTACGTACATCGATCCACTATTTTCATAGTTACTAATAAGATTGTTAATGAAGCAATTCCATCCAGATTGCTTGTTTAATCCAACAATCCGCATCAAATTAAAGTGGTAAATATTTATATAGTGAGTGCTTCTTCAGGGTACCGAAAGTTTTGAGATCATTGAAATCCTCAAGCACGTTATTAAGGACACTTCCACAACCTTTCTTTGGGTACTAACACAAACGGATACCTTCAAGATTTAAAAACCCGCTCTGAATTCGTCGAACCTTTACCTGAGTGTTAATATTGGTACTAGGTGTAACACATTAGATCCCTTCCATAGCATGCCACGTATTTAAATTATGTAGCGGGCGGATATTTACATCTGTGTTGTCAAACACATGCTCATCAAACCTTTCACTAGTAATTTTTGATAGTACTGTATTGATGAGAGGTCATGTAAACAGTTTCAAGGCACGATGCGCTGACCCCAATGGACGGTAATAGATTAAATAGATATTTTAATCCATATAATCGGTGAAGGGTTAATATTAGACTTGTTTGCATTCGTGACAGGAATAATCTTTGTCTTACGTATGATATTATAGTATGGTTTATCACAATGCACTTCTTGTTAACTTTCTGTGATTCAGAAGCATTCTTCTTTGTCGTTACACTCTCCATAAAGACCTAAAATGAGGTTTTGCCTGTCAGATTTGCTTTCAATGAAAAATGTGTATATACTTCAGTCATAAGACATTCTCTGTATGTCTTCTCGTATGATGTCGGCTGCATCTAATACTATCCTTAACCGTTCAGTAGCAGGATCAGTTTCCTTGTCGTTATATCACTGATATATAATTTTATGAGCCGTGTCCGATAAGCATAATAACTTAAGATATATATATCTTATATATACTTATATAAGATATATAAGTAGAAATAGAGTGCAATATTCTTAATAATTTTGTGGTTCGAATCATATGTAAACTTTAAAAAATTCACCTTCCAGTCCATATGTGATAATAGGCTCTTACGATGAACACCCAAATTAAAGACATGGACCTAGAATTTCAAGAAACAATTTGATTGGTTAATTTCATCTTACATGCGAAACATTAGAAGAGAACATGGAAACCCAATTCACATTATACGTCTAAAATTTGTATTACAAATATGTTAATTTTTGTAATACGTATGAAAACGAACACTCAGAAAACAAAAAATCCAGTTTTGGTTTACAAAAACAAAAATTGGTGTTTCGTAACATTAGTCTCAGGTCGCTTGGAAGTCAAAGGTGGTGCAACACTAACTTAAGGTTTACATTCTTGGAATAAGTTTTGAAACATTTCCTGGAAGGAATAATATCTCGGATGACTAAAATCGAATGCAGCATACACACACACATGCAGATCAAATTATTAACGCAGAAAACACGAAATAAGGAAGATGAAATGATGAAGTAAGAAATGGAATTATTTAACTTGACTTTAACCCGCCTGCGCTGGCTGTTGAATTTCGACATTAATTCGCGTCTGTGCGTGATATTTGAGTGGTTTATATTATATTCGATACGAAGTAGCTTTTCACATTAATGTGTATGTAAAATGGAAAAAGTTATGAATTTCGATGTCTCCCAAACGAATTTCGTTGCCTCGCAAACTGCCCCCAACACCCCCAAAATGAAACTGCTAATCTAATCTAACTTTTCCTAACCAGATATATATACCAACATTTTATATGGATTGAAAGGTTAAACACAGATATAATTCTAGTTATGACTTACGTATTTTTTAAATATACTAACAGATTCAACTTTTGCGTGTCAATATGAATCATTGTTCGAGGCGCACAAAACACTTGCCACAAAACGTATAGTTGTCTGTATTTCGGGCCGCAAAACGCACGTCTTCGTTTAGAAGGTACACGTAAAAATATTCAAGTTTGCAAAAGTAATTGCATGTATTGCAAAGATGGAGAGATATCAAACGGTTTAGGCAATGTGTGTACATATTATAGAAAATGCTATTTGAATCTTCAGGAAATAGAGCCGGCTCTCGTGCAATGTTGGCTTCGTTGTGGACAAACACCGTGTGAGTGGGTTTTCTCGGGGTTTTCCAGTTTCTTCTCTTTTTCTTCATTACACTATTATCCATTCGGTTTGAGCCAAAATTGCCTAAAGGCCTTAAACGAAATTCAGTTCAAGAAATGCGTAGCACCGACGCTCAGTTCAAGAAATGCTGTTGTAGTATGCTTAGCACCGACGCCAGGCTTTGGTTCGGAGAACAATAAGCAACTGGAGAATGTACATTGAGACGGTAGCTGGGAAAGTGCCTATAAGCAGAATCTACATTTGGAGAAAACAATGATTGAAAATTTTATTCTTATGTCATTACTATATGGAAGCTATCATTCAACTCGTTACACTTGTCCCTGTTTACATTTTTTTTAAATGTACACAATTGATTTTTAAACATGGCGCATTGAATGAAGTATTCTCCCGAAAAGGGGCCTACAGATCTATGGGTCCATTTCCCGACTACCGCCTAAATTATTTTTATAATTAAGTTAGTACTGGAATTATGCGTATTGTTATTTGGGGTATCCCCGACAGTTGGGGAATTCCGACACTTCTAAACCTGCAACACTACAGATTACTCAATAGTCACCTCGTAATATAAACAATAGTCGTGGAAGAGACTTCATAATGTACTAAATCTCTGCGATTATTTATGAGTTTCTCTGTTGTATTTATGAAGAACTAGAATCATATTTGTGAGGTAAGTTGTCCGGGAAACGAGAACAAAATGACTCTGTTCTAAAATAGAAGATTCTGAACTCAAGTTTTAGGAACAAGTGTTGATCATGCAGTTCGATGCCATTGCACAGTATCAAAGGGATAGTGTGTGCACATATAATTTCATTTCCTTTAGTCAATGGCATAAACTCCAAGAAATAATATATATCTAATATTAGGCGTTTTGTGGTAATCCCGACATTACGTCGTGGGGTACTTCCGACACCTTCACCAATAGTATATTTCTATATTTTCTTCACAAAAATTTATGTCACACTATTCCTGTAAATTACAAAAATGTATCTCTTTACTTTTCATAGGAAATGTGGTTCGTAACTACTGCAGAGACTTGTAAATATTCTAGGAGCAAATAAAACATGCTTCAGTTTTTGATGTGGTAAGAAATAGGATGAATCTTTGCTACAGCTGCAAAGCATTCCCCGATATACGTTGCAGGACAAAAGAAGAAAAAGAAAAATAAGAATTTCTGGGGAAGTCAAACTTGCGCTCCCATCAAAAAGGAACTGAGCTTAGTGGAGACTTTTTGGAATTTGGACTATTAAATTGATTTGAAACTTCTAGAATTATGATAAATCATCAACATCATAGCGTAATTTAAATTGATTCTAATCGAATTCTTACTCCTTTTGTTTAAGTTTTGTTCTCAGGCGTAATGAGGAAAGCTAGCAATGCAATAAAAAAATTACATTTTATTATCTTTAAAATCGTTTCATTTTAAAATAATCTGTCAAATATTATTTCCACACGCGATGTCAGTTCATCGTAAAGTGCTATACTGGCTTGTGAGTATATAATTGTTAAATGTTTACTTGTGTTTTAATTTGGATCGCAAGTGCTTTACTAAAATATCGGAATTCACCACATACTGAGGTCCCGATACTTTGCACTAGTTTCATATAAACACCATCAACTGCCAGAGTATTCAGATGTGCAGAATAAAATATATTAAATAAACGGAGAGAGAACAGGCTTTATGACGAGCAGAAACCTTATCTCAATGCTTAATATGTTTCCTAAGATACGAAAACATCTTATGCTGTCGGGATTACAAAAGACCATACAAGTCCAACATTATTACATAATAGTATTTTTGCAGAGGAAATTGCATTTTGTTTTAAGTTCACTGCCATCAGCAACATCTATTAAGTAGTTCAAACAAGAACCAAGTTACTCTCAGAAAAAAATACGGAATTTTTCAAAAATCTGATGGTCAGTGATTTCGTCAGACCCAGTCCCATGAGGGGTGTGTTTACCCCCCAAAAGTCTCGACAACGCTCCCCATAACTTTAAAATTTTTGCTGTGAGAAAAATTCGATAAAAACCATACAAAACTTGTTACACCCTCCCAATTTTGACTTTCCACTCCCCAAACTAAACATCCTGTCGGAAACTCTTCTGATGATACTTTTTAGTAGACATTTTACTGATTATCCGGATTTTCATAAATTTACCGGTTCTTAACATACTTCTAAATTGTGTAGAGGTCTGAAACTATGCTCACTGATTGAAATCGGATGCTAATGTACAGGGGCGGATGACTGATAATCAAAGGGTCCACCCGCGAAAACAAAGGGCCACCCCACCAGTTGATACCAAAAAGGACCTCTTCGTGGTAGTGGGAATAGATAGTGACGTATGAGCCGTAAAAACATCTTTCAAGGACCTTCGATATCCTTTCATGGTAGTGAACCTAAGAAAAGAACATGCAAGTGTGCTTAGAATACTGCGCTGATTACAAAATACAAACTATTACGTAAATATAGTGTCTTTAAATAATATAAATATATTAAAGCACTTACCATTAAACTTTACGCGGACCCTTCTTGCAATTTGTGAGGGCCCTGCAATAGGCCTACTGAGGTTATAATTTCAGCATAGCCTTTATGTTGGTCATAACAAGTCTTGTGTGTCAAATCGATAATTTTGGAAGACCGACAACATTCTAATGCTTGTAACATAGTATATATGATAACATAGTAACAAAAGTGGCTTAAGTAGTCTTCTTTATTGGAGAACATTACGCCTCAATGGCAAAAGAGATGGCGGAGTCCACCAAGGTTCCCAGCCGTGCCAGTCCGCACCAAATAATGTATAGTTGTTGAAACATTTTCTATATTTTTCGATTTTCCCGCAAACATTTAACCCAAAGCTTTACTGTAGTTATTATGAGCAAACTAGGTGGATCTGAAGCTTGTAAATTTTTGCAGCTAAGTCGTGGGTTTCCGATTAAATTATGTTATATCAAATTCTATGAAATTAATTGTGCTCTTATAACAGTGTTCTAGAAACTACGTAGAATATAATTGTATTTGCTATCTGGGTTCTATTTAATGTAAGGAGTTGTTAATTGCCTTAGCCACATAACTCTTCGTAGTTCCTAATAAGCCAAAGAAATAAAAGAGCATAACAAAAACATTCCATATATTTACACTCATCTTTTATGGTATTTCTTAATAAATGGTATACAATATTTAATCTGAAATCGATCTTGATTTGTTTGTCTTTACAAATAAGCACTAATTCATTACACGGATACAGTAAACTCCCGATTATTCGTGCTGATGTTTATGATTTTCACAGTATACAGTGATAATGTGCTGTTACTTATTGTTGCCGACGAGAAGAGATTTAGGCTTTCACGTCTCGAGAATATCTTGTCCATAGAGTGTCTCGTCTCGAAAAGACGTATATTTTACATTACGAGAGCTCCGTCTCGTCTCGTTTTCTATAGCCATTTCTCTGTCTCGTCTCGTCTCGTGGCAACACTACAGTGTCACTTGTACAAGTTCTGTTCACACGTATTCGAAATTGTTTGTCGTTTTAGTCTTTCGAACAATTTCGCCGAAATTAATAATAATACAAAATACGTACAAAAAAAAATTAAAAGGATTTTTAAAATAACGCGCTTTTTGAAGCAAAGCAAAATTGACTAAAAAGTAAAAAAAAAAATAATAAATTTATGAATCGGAAAATAAAATCGTGATTGCTCTTAAGCATGACAAGGTTGGGAGAGGAGAGCCTGAGCTCTCACTGTGATCGCCACTATCTTTTATTCATAGCAGCTCCCCAATTGCATCACGATGCTAAGTGGGCACCGATGCAGACCCACATGCCTTAGGAAAAATCCGTGGTCGTGGCGAGAATCTAACCCGGGACCCTTCAATCCGTAGTCACCAAACACTAGCCACTAGACTTTTCGAGTGATTTAAGTGTTCGGATACTTTTTCCTTACCCTAATCTGATGAGTTGCATCTATTAAAAGAACTGAAATCCAGATATTTCAGCGGCTCTACAGGAATGGTTTAGAATTCAACTATAGTTGACACAGTACTATGTTCATTTTCAAAATGATCTCTATATCACTAACACAGAATATTATCTTATTAGTTTGATGACGTCACTACTGAATAAAAAACACGAATTGGATGCTCTCCGCACGGTCCAAATTCGCGGAAATGATCTACAATTGAAATGTAGTTATCAGAGAATTTTATTCAAAAAATTTAGTGCTAAAAATTGCTAAGGAAATAATATTAGTGGTGAAATATATTATTGAGTAATTTGATGACCAACGTCACAACAACAACAAGAAGTAAAAAATGGCCGAAGTTCCAAGCATTTATTTTCGTCATACCTTAACGGATTTTAATAATTTTTGGTGTGGTTGTAGATACAGTTACTATTAATCACTTTACGGAGCGCCATTGTGATTAATGTAGTATTTCGAGAGTTAATAAATAAAACAATTAGTTTTCTATTAGACCACGAACTATAAATGCCGGTAATAGCGGCAACTAGCTCTATGATATGTGGTTCCGAATGTCTCCACCATGCGGCTCTACGACCGTTTTGTTTGTGAAGCTTGTAGGATAAGTTTTGATTAGAACAGGCTTAGGCCAGACTAAGCCTCAGACAAGAACGTGGCTTATTATGGTACAACTGGCTTAGCACTTCTTTGGCTAATGGTATTTGATAAGTTAACATTTAAAGCCAGTCGTGTGTAATAAATTGTAAATTTTGGGGGCTTTACCAACACGCAGCTTCAGAGTTTAGAATTTAGGAATTCCAGGAAGTAATTTAACATAACTTACGATTTTAGACTTAAGCGAAGAAATAAGTTTAACTTAACTTGGTATCACAAGAATTTGAGAGATCAAAATTAGAGCTATTATTGCGAATAGTGAAACTAGACAGAAAACGAAACAGTTTATTTGTAACATCGTTAACTGGCTAACACATTTGTCTTGATCTAGCCTTGGACCGTTGTTTTTAGACTTTAACTTATAGTTTAGACTTATACTGACTTTTTACCTCGAAAATTTATGTTTTTAAGTTAATGGTTGTTGTTTGTTTGTTTGTTTCCTTTTTTTTTTTTTTTTTGACGTTTTTACTTGCATAAGGAAATACAAATTGTGTTGACAGATACAACCGTAATGAAGTCGCTTATGTTGTGATAATTCTTTGTTCAGTATTTCATTTTGCTACCTCTGAGTTTGTACAATTTTAGTTATTTATTTTGGGTTATTACTTACCTTACTTGTTCGTTTCGATTTGCGTTGCAGTTTTTCCTGCTTGCATTTATAAAATTATATTTTTGTTTATTTTGTACATTTTTAAATAATGTTTTTATATTATTAAATTATTTAATAAATATTATTTTTTAGACATTGAATATATATTCTTTAATTTACCTTATATTAAATTTTGTAAAACTACAGAGGTTGTTTCCGATCTATAGTGGCGATTTTGAGATGAACTTACCTTTTGAAATTCCATGATGCCACCGCCGATGGTTCTGTATTTAGTGGTCCTGTATTATGGCTGTAACAGAGACCGGGGACCGACCGTACTCATGCAGTGACCTGATACTTGCATAACCGACCGTACTTGTGTAGTGGCCTAATACTGCATCTACTTCCAGACCGCAACCCCTCCGTTACTCCTCGATAGTAGGTATACGCAACTGCCGGATCACACTTGTGAGCTTCCACTGTGTGGGAGGCAAATCAAGATACCTCCTCCAATATTTACCCAGTGGGAGGCTGTTAAAGCCTCCGCCAAGTGTTGTACTTATGTGGGAGTCCGCAGGCACTGCGATCTCCCCAAGTTCGTGGGAGGATGAGGTTTCCTCCACCAAATATTCTCACTGAAACACTCAGCTTCGAGATATCAAAAACATGGTTCTTTATTCAGGTATCTATTTTTACAACGGCAACCAATTTATTCCCTTCCAATGTGGGAAAAAGGAAACTTCCTCCGCCAATTTTCTGTTATTGGTGCCAGTTCATTGCGTGGGACGAAAGGAGTTTCCTCGCCAGTTTGCTTCTTTGGAGCTGGAGCTGCTATGACATTTTTTTTTTTTTTTTACAAATTTGTCATGGTGAGGCCATTGAAATACCCATGGTGAGGCCATGACAAATACCCATTGAAAGGGTTACGCCCTTTTTCTGGGAAGAGGTGTTGGTGGATGGTCGGTTGTAGGAAATGGAGTTGGTCTAAGTGGTTGTCGGGAATCTTTATTCTGTATTTTTTAAGACCTGGGATCATTACGATTTTTCATCGTAAGCATTTATTAGGTAGTATTATATATAACTATGGAAAAGTGGAAATAATAATGTATGATTTCATGAAGTAAGTGCACACACGTCACAATCACAATATAGAAGTGTTAGTATAGACGAATGAATGTTATCTTCTGTCCCCGGGGCGGTTCGGGGCACTGATAGTAGACGAGGCGAGCCCTATTAGTATTTAATGGATTACAGTGCATTTTATGGTATGATAGCATACATGGTATCATGATGGATAGTGTCTAGGAGGAGTGGATGCTTGGATTCATATCTGCTTGTGACGTAACGTTTGCGTAGAGCTTCAATATGGAAAAGAATATTAGGGATGTCAACTCGTGCGTATAGGTCTGCTGTAGGGCTTGGTAACTTGATACGGTAAGCTATTCTGAAGGCGTGGCGTTCTAGGATTTTAAGTTTTTCATAAAAGGATTCTGGAGCTGATACCCATGCTGTGTGGCCATATGATAGAACTGGTCTGAGGAATGGCTTATATGTATTAAGAATTGTTGTCGGTGCGAGTCCCCATGGTGCCAGTGAGCCGTTTCAGTAAGTTTAGTCGGTTATAAGCTTTGATAGTAAGTTGTTTTAAGTGGGGTTTCCAAGTGAGATGATGGTCGAAGGTGATTCCTAAGTATTTAACTGTGTGTGTGGGTTTAATACATGTCTGGTTAACGATGAGTTTCAGTTTGGAGGGGTTGCGTTGTACGTGTGATCGTTGCTTAGGTGGTAAGAAAACTATGGCTTGTGATTTTGCGGCATTGATGGTGAGTTTCCATTTAGAGCACCAGTCAGTGAATGAGTCAATAGCTACTTGCATTTTCCTATTTATTTGTTGTATTGTCTGGGCTGTTGCGAGAAAGGCTGTATCGTCTGCAATACTGATATAATTGGATGTCTTCTGGTAGTGTTGGTAGGTCTGCACAGTATAACAGGTAAAGCAATGGGGAGAGCGCTGAACCTTGCGGGACTCCTGTGTGTAGAAAGATAGGAAATGAACTGCTGTTATTGATGCTAATGTAGGCGAGTCGATTTGAGAGGAAATTGTAGATGTATCTGATATAAGCTACCGGTAAATGGAATTGTAGTAATTTCCAGAGGAGTCCATGATGCCACACTTTATCAAATGCTTTTTCTAGATCGAACAAGACAAGGCATGAAGGCTTACAGGTATTGAAATGATTTGTGATGTGGTTCGAGAGGCGGAGGAGCTGGTCCTGGATACTGTAGCCGGGTCGGAATCCTGCTTGTTGGGTTGGTAGAAGATTTCTGTCTTGAAGGTGTATGTGAAGGCGTTTGACTATGATGCGTTCAAGGATTTTACTTAGCGTAGGAGTGAGCTGGATAGGGCGGTATGAGGAAACGGAGGCGGGAGGTTTGTCTGGTTTCAAGAACATTAGCGTCTTTGAAGTTTTCCATTGCGTTGGTTGGAATCCGGTGCGCAGAATGAAGTCGAAAATAGCTGCAATCAGTAATAGGAGTCTGAGAGGTCCTTCCTTGATATGCCTATATGTAATACCGTCCAGTCCAGGAGCAGTATTCTTCTTTCTGACGATGGTGGTGATAATTTCGTTGGCTGTAATCGGCGCTGTGAGGTAGTTGTTCTCGTTAATTTGATGATCTGAATGAGGTTGTAGAGCTGGTGAAGTTATATGTAGTCTGTTTGCTGGATGAGTTCTTGGTATATGAGGCCATATCGGTGTGAAAATTTCTTGTAGATGAGGTGCGAAGACGTTTGCTTTCTCCTGATCCGATTGCAAGGGTTGATCGTTCTGTAGTAATGGGTATGTTGTTTTTGTTCTTTTGCCAGTGAGAGCATTGAAACGCTTCCAAAATTTTGTCGGATGTGCTGTATGTTGTAGCTGATTGCAAGTTTTTACCCATTGCCTTAGTTTATATGCTGCAAGATAGTTATGAACTGATCGTTGTAGTTGGCGGCGCAGTTGTAATGAAGCTGGATTTCGAGTTCTGATGTAGTCTCTGAAAGCCTGTCATGAGCGTTCAACCTGTGCGATGTAATTAGGTGGTAATTTCGGTCTAAATGGTGATGAAGTGGACGTTGGTATATGCTGTGCTGATGCGGTCCGGATGCTGTCGCTTATCTTGCTGAGAGTTTGATAAAGTTCTTCTTCGTTTCCGGGTTCTTGAAGATTTTGTAGACTGTCGTTAATATGTTCTCGGTATTGGTTCCAATTTGCTAAGTCAAATCTGGTAGTGGTACGTAGGATGGGCGGATAGGGTGTTTGGGCAGGACGACGGTGTAGGGTGATTTTAACTGGGACATGGTCGCTGCCTACAGTATCCAGAACTTCGATGAGGGTGCGTTGAATCAGGATGGGGGAAGGATAACTATATCAGAGGTAGTTTGTGTAAGTGGTCGTGTGGGTTTTGGGAGAGGTTGTGAAATACCGTTCGTGCTATTGCTGATGAAATTATGGAATTGGGCTTTCTGTCTGTCCGATCTGCTATGGATATTTATATCTGCCATGATAATATACGTTTTGAAATTGTTGGAGATATATTGAAAGAACTGTAATGGGATGGGATGACCCGGTCGAATATATATGGTTATTAATGTAACATAAAGGCTTTTAAAATACAAGGTGCAAATTAGATATTCTGGGAGTTGAAACTCTGTGATCTGATGCGTACGGTGTGGTATGGATGGTTTGAAACCCAGCGCTACTCCGCCATTGGCTCTTAAAGCAGGCATTGTACTGGCTTTATGGATGAATTGATATCCAGAAATTTTACAGATTGATTTGTTGGTAAGATGTGTTTCGTTTAACATGAAAGCATGAACTTTTTCCTCTAACAATAGCGCTTCGAACAAGGGTTTATGTTTCAGAAGAGAACATATATTTACAAATAATAACACAATATCCATAATGATATGTCAGATGATTGGATTTTAGTATTTGTCGTCTGTAGGTGGTGCTGTAACGAAATGTACATATGGACCTGAGTAGGTAGCGTGAAAATTAACATGAAACACCTGTTTTGCTGCATTTTGAATTTGTTGCAAGATGTGGGTACGTTGTGAGGGCTGAACATTTTGCAATGTGAGAGTTACAAATGATAACACTTGTTCTATAGTGATAGGTTTGGTGAGTATGGGATGCTTTTCTGGGAGATGGTCATCTTCAGGTTGTTCATGAATTCTAAGGGGTACTACAAGGTCTGGCTTTGTTGGTTCAGGTTCAGGTCGTGCTTTGCATTTATAACTATAAGTAGGATGTGGTTGTTGACAGGTGGAACACTTAGGAGGAAATTGCATATTAGAACATTGTTTGGTAGGATGAGGGCCAGTGCAGTAACCACATTTAGGCTGGTTTGGACAGTTGTTCGTTGCATGTGAATTATAACTTTGACATTTCTCACACCGAAGTGGAATAGGTGATTGTGTTCGAGAAGGTTCAACCCGGTGTCTTTTTCTATAAATGTAGGCTCCTAGAGTGAGTAAATCGTTAACTGTTTCCTGTGACTGGGTGAGTATACGGACGAGATAAGTGGGACCTGATTGGCATTTGATGCGCAAGACTTTGGTAATTTCATATTCCTCCTGCCTAAGTTCTTCGGCTATTTCTTCTTCGCTCCACGTCGGATCTACACCACAAATAACTACAGATAAAAGTGGAGGTTTCCTTGGTGGTGTACATGTATGTTTGATGCGTTGGCTATTGAGGTTGATGAAGGTTGTTGCAGATTTTCCGAAAATTTCCACACTGAACTTATTACGTATAGTTGTAGCTAATTGAGCGTCTGGTGATTTAATGATCATTCCGTTTCTGGTTGGTATGATTTGTGTTATATTTTGCCTAGGTACGTATTTGCAGAGCTGCTGAAGTATGTGTTTAGCGTTTTGAAATTTAGCATCAAAGTTACTGACAAGAAAAGAATGTAGTGGTGTGGTGGTTCCCGATGTCTCTTCAGTTATCATTACGTCTGCATTGTCACTCTCATTGCCGGTATCGCCTTGTACATGTTGTTTCTTGGTGAATCCGAATGATTATTAGTAGAATCTCGAATAGGAGTACGTGAACGAGAGCGATGATCTATTTTGCTTTCTTTTCGTGAGCCCCGCGAATATTGAACTGTTTGCCATACGCCGGGTGTAGGAGTGTCAACCTGAGCAGGAAGTCCTTTGTGAAAACCGTCCGCCATATTATCAATCCGTCTTGTGGCCGAAGCCCGTGAAACAACGAAGGAAAGAAAGATAAAAGTGGAAATCAAAATGGCTGATGAGATGATCAGTCTTAGTGCAATGACTGCTGCCTCAAATTAACTTTTACCCTCCAACACTGTAAAGTGCTGTCGATCCTATTGAGATCGTATGCGTGCTGGTCTCGATTGTGCGTATGCAACACAACGTCCTCGAAAGCATGTTAACGAATCCCAGCTAGGTTAAGTCATAGCTGTGACAACCACTGCTTACCACTACATGGGGTGGCTGTTAAATTACTACAAGACATACACTTTCACTTACGTATATCTACAACAACATTCACACAAACTATTTCTTTTTTCAGTAACAGTTCTTATATATTCTGGTATCACTGTTCATTAAATGTCTTTCAGTTCAAGAAACATTCACACACACTAACTCACTATGCTTGACTAATTGATATGTGCTACCATCTCTGGGCCTCAATTTAACTACAACTGCTACATCGGCTAGGCTTGCTTAGTCCATCCCAGCATTGTTTCTAACTGGCAGTAAAATACTCCATACTTGGTGTGCATATAACAGGCGTAAGTCAAAATTTCACCCTGTTATATGGCTATCACCCGACATCGATATTTCCATTGGATGAGGCTGGCATGCAGTGTGAACATGTTCAGTCGCATCCACTCCTCTTCACAGACTAATCCCTAGTTGTTCATGGTGCGGGGTCTCCGTAGTGCCAAAGTCCTCTTCAGGAGATCAAAGGCGCAATGTCCATCGGTGAGGCATCCGGCATTTCACTAGAATGTATATGAAAGAAATGACGGATATCACTTTCTTTTTCCATTTGTTGAAGGAACAGGACTATTAAACGATGCTTTGTCTTGATGCATGCAGACCTGATTTGTCTCTCTACCATACCTATTACGAGGTATGTCATCACGATTTTTTTTTTTAGGACGTTAGTCTGATTATAATTGAAATTCACCTTGGTGATTTTTGCGACACGGTGTATCTTCAATTTTCCGCTAAAACTGGAACCAGCAACGATCATGAATTACTTGACAAAACTTTCCGTATATTGACGGTACCATCTTTGGAAATCTTTACCATCGCGTTGGTTGTAGAAAATTGTACGCGTCCTGTTACAGCCATTTTGGGGTTCACGTATACCTCGCCCAATTTGCTAACGTATTTCCACCTGTCGCCAGCTAAGATGGTGCTCGTAGGGCCTTCGACAGTTGATGCGACGTTCTGTTATATGTTTTGGGAAAAGTTTCTGAACACGGCCCTTTCGCACTTAATCCCAGATCACGTTCAATGATGGTGTGATTTGTGTTGTGGGATGGTCCCAGAAGGTTTGCAATAGCTCTCTATGTGCCTGGGTTTTCTCCTGTGACGAGAGCCTGCACTTTCCGGATATTAGCTTGTGGACGGCTCTTAGCCGGAAGGGCTTGGCTTGTTTTAAGTGCTCCACTCCTCGCCTTTCCTGCCTCTTTTAAGACACATCCTTTTCCAATCTGCGACACTTTGAATCAACGTTTCCTCCAAATTTTGATTATGGGATTATAAATGTATTTAGCGTCGGAAAGCGCCGTTATGTAGCTTTCTCAGTAGGGTTCGATTTTCGGTGGCATTCTTCTACACGAACATTCACAACATTTGTCACTTATAAACTGAGCTGATGTCCAATGTATCCATTCGACTGGTGATGTCATTCACTTCGCTCTAGATGGCGCTACTCAATAGGGCTACCACACGTTCGGGTTTAGCACAGACAGTGTGCAATTTTACGTTGTGTCCGGACTAGCGTTCGGGGTCGATAAAAGTCCGCAATTTTATATTCTTTAAATTAATTTTTATCGATATTGGGCTCAGATTCGTCGAAATAATTGTAATATTGTAATTTATAAAAATAATTGTAATAATCATTTATACTTATAAATTGTACTAGCAAAGATATATTTTACTTCATGAGCTTAATAGTATTAACTAGAAAATATATTAGTATTGTTGCTTTCTGCTTCTTAAAAGATTGCATATTCAAGGCTTGTATGCATACAATTTTCCATCAACAAAAAGAAAGAAAAAAAACAGTAGGTTGTTGAGAAAACTTTGAAGCAGTCAGGCAGAAATTATTTAGCAATTTGTCTGATATTCAATATCAGTACCGAATTACATTTTTCAAGGATATGGTTAAATTGTCTGCGGTTGGCCTCTAAAAACTATGGTAGTCCTACTTCTGAAGTATCTCAAAATCGTCACTATAGTTCGGAAACAACCTCTGTAGCACGTGTAAGGTGTCAGAACAGGTTTTAGTTGATCCCCGGCCGTTTTCCTATCTTATATGACAAAATGTAAAAAGTAATTGCATGTGATGGTTTACAGCAATCAATTCCTCTGTAATCTTCCAAACATTTTACACTGTTGTATTTGTGTACATGAATTAACTGCACTAACTCTAAGAGAGAATACACTACAACTAATTTGAATTTCAAAGAAAGAGAAGAAAACAAGAGTATCGAGTATACAATGTTTTCTACCTCACCCAAAAATTGATTAGAACGAAAAAAATTAAGAATTTATTTGATATCAGTTTATCAGGTTGAAATAAACTGTTGTTTCAAATCATTGATTGGGTTCTTTTATAAATTACTGAGTTTACGGACAAGTTGGAACCACAACACAAAATATTTGTCTAAAGCTAAGTTAGTTATAGTAAGCTAAACTCTCTGTTTCCAATTTAGTTTCAAGGCCTGTCTTTCTGCTACGTTTGCTGTTATGGAGTTATTTGGTTTTCCAGTGCCATCTATAAGATAATAAGATAAGTATACAGGAGAACTTAGCGCCATCTACACTTTATTATGAGAAGTAGATAGACTGCTATTAATATTTATGTATATGTAGTATTAGGCCAGTCAACAAAGCGTCCAATAACGAAAAAAACTGGTGGAAAGCTGGAAAAATGCTTCTTTTTTTTTAAAACAACAACAACAAATGAAGTGTCCTTAACAGGGGGTTGTTTTGCACCCCTTTACCATCCCTGCTTTCTCGCCATCTTGAAAAAATGGTGCCAAAAACAGTTTTTGTAAATACCTCGCTTCAATAGTATTTTAGAGTAAAATATGTTATTACAAAAATTTATCTGTACACAATTCTCTACAGGAAAGGTCATTATCATTTTTCCTCTGCGATGTACCCTTTAGCGCTAGAGGTACCTGTAGTTCTTCAGTTTTTCCCAACACCGTTTTGTAACAGCGAAACTCAATGTTAATTTTCTTGTCTGACATATTTCCTCTTGAAGTACAAATTCTAAAGGAAGTAGAGATGAAAAGAAATTGTATACTCAAGTAGTAATATCTAGTATATGTATTAATAATTATGTTATAACCTTGTAAGAATTCATATAAACAAAATAAACACATGACTCTTTTGAGTACTATTTTATTTCTGAGTAAATCAAAGCGTCTTTTCTCATGGTTTTATTCTACTCATGCTTCTGAGAAGAATTCTCTTAGTGGCATATCAACAGAAACATCACATCCTTCCTCTTCTGAAACGTCAGAATTGTTCCTAATAATCAAATTATTGCGTCATTAGTTATGCTTATTTATGTTTTGTGTCCGAGCGTAACATTCGTTACGATGGAAGCCCTGATTTACAAAGACTAATAAATATGCAAACGGACAGCTCAAATTAGTGCAATGCACATTGGGAGAAGGTGAACTTTGAATCAGGCACTTCGCGAATATGCTTTGTAAGAGACACCGAGCGGTAGTGGCTCAGTGGTAGAACGTTGGCTTCTTAGCTTTGGGAGGTGAACGATCCTGACTGACAATTTTCCTGGGTTTCTTCTCAATCACACCGGGTATATGCCGAGATGATACCTACAAAATTAGCCCTGGCCGACTGTCTTCCAACAGCCTCTCCCACACAGTATTCTGGCCCGAGCCTAAGATGCCAGGAGGCCTTAAAATAAATTCAAATTCAATTCAGCTAAGACCGAGTCGCTGTAGCTATGTGGGGGAACGTTGGTGTAGCATTCGGGGGGCCGTGGGTTCGATCCCAGCGGCGGACCATCCTAACTGAAGTTTTTCCAGGGTTTTCCTGAGTCACACCAGGCAAATGCTGGGATGGCACCTTCGACATAGGCCCTGGCTGACGCCTTCCTGAATTATTTCCCCTCCCTTATACTAGCCTGAGCCTTAGGTGCCTAAAGGTCATAAATACAATTCAAATTCAATTCCTCTAAGAGCCAAAGCGCAAAGGAAACAGAACCAAAATTTATATGGTACGTATACTAGTAGTCTATGAACTGCATCTCCACATTTTTGGGACGAGCGTAAGCCATAGTGCTGTTATCTTATCAATCTCCACATTTGTGCGTTGAATTTAATTTAATTTTTAAGACCTTTTGGCAACTTTGGCTCATCCAAGATATATGTGGGTGTTCATGCTTCACCGAGTACGACACCAAACTGAAACTATGGAAAAGCAAATATAATTCAAGGTTGGCACAGTATAGTACGAGCAGGACCAGTGATTCCACCAGACCCACCACCATCACCACAACTTGAATGATTTTACGGTCAAAAGTCTATAGGAATCGTGCAAAACTCCACTTACACCCTCCCAATTATTGATTTTACATCCCCATACCCAAATCTGAAAATCCTGGTAGAGTTCCTGAACAGGACTTACGAGCTTCCTACGCTCATTTAACATTAATCGTGCTTACCCTTATCATTCGCTCCTGGTAAATTTAACTGGTCAAAATTACTCAATACATAATAATAATCTCATTGAGTATCGTCTCATTTTAAATCGTATCGTCTTTCAAGCATTAGAATTATGTCTCTTTCCAATATATATATATATATATAGGGTGAGTCACTGACGAGTGACAACCCAAAATAACTTGAAAAAGGAGCAGAAAATAAAAAATTTGCGCAGGTAACCTGATATCTACGACAGGGGGACGCCTGATCAAGCACACAGTAACAATGTCACATAAGCAGTGTTGCCACCCCAATACAAACTTATATTTTTTCACATGGCACTACGAAAACTGATAATTGAAAATAAATCTGCGAAGCAAAATACGTCCAATGATAGCAAAATCGATGCTCAGTGTCGCCAACTTCGGGAGATATGAAAGGTCAAAGTTGGAAAAAGAAGGAATGGATTGTAGCTAAATACACAATACTAGATCAGAAACATGAACACGAAATGAAAATAGGATGTGGTCTTAAGAAAATTCCAAAATTAAAGTTCATTACAACTAGCAGTGTTACCACCCGAGATGCCGACGGAAAGGGACATTTACAATCGCTATTAACGCAAAAAGTGTCCTCTTGACAAAAGCCACAAAAATAAGCAGGAAGACTCTTTAAGGGTCAAAAAATGCAATGGAATTTGTTTGGAAGCGATATCACAAAGCGTTCACAAGATATAACAAAATAGTGAAAAGCTGGCAACATTGGAGGGACATTTTTTATCCCTCAAGCAGTAGTAGACTACACACGGGGTTGCAAGGAATATGGCGAATATTGGTCTGCAAGCCGATTTCCAGGATGATCGCTTCGCGAGGTACAGCGAGAGATGGCGGTAGTAACCCCTTCTCCTCCTATTCGATAATTTCATTGTAAAATATAACACAAAAAGATAATACGTTACCATTGGATAAGGGAGTTACTTTTTACATTTGCATGATAACCTACAGCAGGTATAAAGAATAAAAAACAAAATTTTTAGCAACTAAGGTTTCCAAATACTGTCTCAAACTAGCATCCAGATTACCTCCACTTCAGTACAAGACAGCTGTGGTAAGCGCGGAGCAGACGGTAGCGTGTTGGACATTGGAACTTTTATACTTTGAGCAACAGTTCGAGTCCGGCTGGTAGCATTTTAATTTTTGTTACAAAAAGTGAATCAGTGATAACATATATGTTCTATTTACGTAAAGGTGCAGTTTCGTTTGTGCGATTTTCGCATACGAAGATCGCAAGCAACTGCTGCACGCGCCACTGCATTGACACGTTGAATGGAAACTAGTGAAGCCGGTTTGGTTTGCGCGTCGGACGCATGGTGTCGCTAGCAACTGTTGCAACGACTCCTTCGGAGACCAGTCAAGCTGCAGCAATCGCATGCGTTGTAGAGTGTTGTGCAGTTTTTATTCGGGTTTTCTTTGAATTTGGAACTATTTTGAGCCAAATATGAACTTCAGCAGAGATGAGAATGAAAAGCTACGTCAAGAATGCACGAAAATACTATAAAATTGTTGGTAAAACCCGAAATAAAGAAAATGCGTACACAGATGTAGTAAGTTTGGAGCTCAATAGATGGCAGCAGAGTACTACAGCAGCTTGAAGTAGCAGTATTGTTTGATATTGAACGAAAGTTGAATTTAATTTAAAATGCTGTTTATATTATTATTATAGTTGTTTGTAATCATGTCTAAAATTCTGAAACTGTAAAAATGTTGTTTACAGAAAGATCTTAAAACTTGTAATGCACGAAAAGTAAATCATACGACTGTATAGATATACAATGGCGTCGCGCACGCGCTAAATGCATAAAGGAAACTACCCCACTACGTGCTTCCGTTGCACGTATTCACTGAATGTGGTCATTGCATACGACCATCGCCTAAACGAAACTGCACCTTTAGACGTACGCTTATTGACTTCTGTACATTTTCAATAAAGTGTTTTAAACAGGGTGGAATTAAATTTAGTTTGATAAACGAACACAGAAAGAAAACAACAATATGATGCAATGTATTAAGAACCATTATTTTGAATTGAATTGAATTTATTTTACGGCCTTTAGACATCTGAGGCTCAGGCCAAGATAGGGTGGGGGAAAGAATTGTGGAAGGTAGAATGACAGAGCTTATTTTGTAAGTACCTCCCTAGTATTTAGCTGGTGTGATTGAGGAAAAACCTCAATCAGGATGCAGCTGGAATCGATTCCAGAACCTCCCGAATGCTAAGTCAACGCTCTACTACTGAGTTACGACAGCTCGGTCCATTACTTTGAAAATGTGTTATATTTTTAGAAGTTAGAATGTTTTTATAGTTATATTTTTATTTTCCTTATTTTATGAAAATAGGTCATGCGAGATTAACAATGTGCAAGTTTGAGCCCTCAGGAGGTGGCGGCCAGGGCCTATGTTGAAGGTGCCATCAAGGCATTAGTCTGGTATGACTGATTAAAACTTTGGAAAAGACTCAGTGAGGATGGTCGGCCGCTGGGGTTGAACCCAAGACCTCTCGAATGCTACACAAACGCTGGAGAGATCTTCAATTTTTAGGAAAAGGGAAAACAGTGCTCTCTTTTTAGTTTCCAATAAAAAATAATAATTACATACTGTACTTTAGTATGTTGGGGGCAGCCAGTCTGAAATCGTTCATCTTGGATGCTCGACCGCATTCAAATAAATTTATTTTTTAAATTTTTAGATTTTATATAAAAATAGTTCAAAACGGGTTACCTTATATTTTTACTCAAATCGATTAATTTATAGCGGCCATCTTTCTGAATTTTGAATTATTTTTATTTATGGCCTTTAGGCATCTAAGGTTCAGTTCGGGATAGGGGAGGGAAACGTATGTGGCATTGTATCGACCAGGGCCTAAGTATCCGGCATCTTCCTGGTGTGCCTGAGGAAAAATCCTGGAAAATCCTCGATCAGGGTGGTCGGCCACTGGGATTGAACCAACGACCTTCCGAATGTTAGGCCAACGCTCTATTACTGAGTCACGGCGCTTCCATGGTTCCATTTTGGTATTGTGGCACATGCCGAAATTTCCGTTTCCAGACGCTTACGAAAAACATAATATCTGCGGACTGGTTTACCATAGGACTTGCAAACAAAAATCATTGTTTTTTTTAAAGTCTCCTTGATAATTTTAGCCCTCTGCATGAAACAAATAAAGCGTAATTGAACTGGTCAAAATGGTAACCAAATGTCCTTGTCGAAATAGAAACAATGTTGGTTCTTCTGGATGTTTTTCGCCCGGAAAGAGTTGAATGTCGAAGTTCTTTTGTACATTATACATATAAAAGTATATTGAAAACAAATACAGTACTTATTTGCGCATTTCTTTCTCGTTACATCATATACAGTCCTGGGTTCGACCCTAGCGGCGACCATCCTCACTGAGGCTTTTCCAGGATTTTTGCTCAATTATGCCAGACAAATGCCTCAATGAATCTTCAACATAGACCCTGGCCGACACCTCCACGAATCCTTTCTCCCCCCCTATTCCGGCTTGAGCCTTAGATGCCTAAAGGCCATAAACAAAATTCAATTCAGCTCAATTCCAGTTACAATAAGGTACAATCAGTTTTTTTTTTCAGGGAGGATGCTGTTAAAAATCACACATTCCGGAAATTTTTAAATTTCAAGCAGCTTTCACACTTAACAGCAATGAGACCCCAAACTTTTTTCATATCCTATAGTTTATTTCTACCATGAACTTTAAATTTTACTAGAATTAATTTTGAAATGTTGCTGCTTAGCTGAAAATTATACCGTACTTGTATCTTTTATGTTGCTTGGTGACTTTAGAGTGTAGACCATAGGAAAGAGAGGTCCTTTCACAGTATACCTGCACAAGACGTTTTTTTTACGTTTTTTTCTTTATCCATATTCTTTTAATGAAATTCCTTGATACTGTAGAGTGTGTGACAGTAACAATAGCACACAAACGGCTTTCAGTCCATTATTTGTTGCCACTCAACAACACAAAGCAACAATGTCCCGCCAGGGATTCCTTCAACATTTTCAGTTTCCACATAGTATGTCAAAAGACGAAGAAGATGTGGGTGTAAAAAACTTGGGAGGGTGTAATTGGAATTTTGCACGGTATCTATCGATTTTTGACCGTAAAAATTAAAGCTGGGGATCTCGAGATTTAGTAGCTGACACCCTTAGTGTGTCCCAGTAAAATGTATGAGCAGTCATCAGCTAATAGAGTGCTATCATTGTATGTAAACACAAACGTGAGGTGATGTTGCTTTACAAAGCTATAACATCCTGAAAATATGTCTTGTTCACATTTTCATAAAAGGAGTCCGCGACCTTCAACTTTCGGGGTTGATACTTGCCAGGGCAACTGTTCTGAGAGCTCAAACTTGAGGATTGTTAATCTCGCATGACCTATTTTCATAAAATAAGGAAAATAAAAATATAACTATAAAAGCATTCTAACTTCTAAAAATATAACACATTTTCAAAGTAATGGACCGAGCTGTCGTAACTCAGTAGTAGAGCGTTGACTTAGCATTCGGGAGGTTCTGGAATCGATTCCAGCTGCCGACCATCCTGATTGAGGTTTTTCCTCAATCACACCAACTAAATACTAGGGAGTTACTTACAAAATTAGCTCTGTCATTCTACCTTCCACAATTCTTTCCCCCACCCTATCTTGGCCTGAGCCTCAGATGTCTAAAGACCGTAAAATAAATTCAATTCAATTCAAAATAATGGTTCTTAATACATTGCATCATATTGTTGTTTTCTTTCTGTGTTCGTTTACCGAACTAAATTTAATTCCACCCTGTTTAAAACATTTTATTGAAAATGTACAGAAGTCAATAAGCGTGCGTCTAACGTAAATAGAACATTTTTGTTATCACTGATTCACTTTTTGTAACAAAAAATAAAATGCTACCAGCCGGACTCGAACTGTTGCTCAAAGTATAAAAGTTCCAATGTCCAACACGCTACCGTCTGCTCCGCGCTTACCACAGCTGTCTTGTACTGAAGTGGAGGTAATCTGGATGCTAGTTTGAGACAGTATTTGGAAGCCTTAGCTGGTAAAAATGTTGTTTTTTATTTTTTATACCTGCTGTAGGTTATCATGCAAATGTAAAAAGTAACTTGCATATCCAATGGTAACGTACTACGTTTTTGTGTATATTTTATAACGAAATTATCGAATAGGAGGAGAAGGGGTTACAGCCATCATCGCTGTACCTCGCGAAGCGATCATCCTGGCAATTGGCTTGCAGACCAATATTCGCCATATTCTGCAAAAATACATTGTTAACTGCACAAGAACATTATTTCTAAAGAAAATAGAAGTATCGAAATGATAACTCACCCTGAGAGTTCAAATTTCCTTGTTCTTCCCATTACTAATTTTGAAAGAATGCTTTTTCTTCCAAAATGTATTTTATCATGTTTTGTCACCGCAATCCTGCCTTGTATAACGTAAAAATAAATGAAACTGTCAGTGCAAAGTTTTACACAAGAACTGCAAGTGAATTAAAAAATAAAAATAAAAACAAAGACAGTCCGCTGTAGTCCGATTGTATAGTAAGCTTTAGTTTCGTTTTCTAAATACAGAACCTAGTTTCTTTTCTTTAATACATACACTCCCTCATCCTTGTTTTAAGAAATGAAACCTAGATTGCAAGATTGAAACGTTCATTTGTTTCCCTTTGTTGTAATTTGCTGCTCTGCTGGATGTCGATCTTGTGATTGTTGCTGATGTGAGCTTTTTTTAAAGCGCCAGATGCCTCCAGCTAAACCACGATGATATTATTTGTATTTTTTACCTTCTAATAATAGCTATCCCGCCTTGTGTATTATTGCGACTTTTGTTTTTCATGTAGTCAATTTAAAGTAAAAATATACTAAAGGAGAAATTCCCTACATTTGAAGGCATTTTAAGAAAATTTTCCATTTCTCTCTTTCGGAAAATTGTAAGCACTTTTTTTTCTACCCGAGGGAAATTTCCCTCCATCTGGCAACACTGTAGACAACAGTCTTTTGGTATCGTTCACCGACTGTTTTAATTTCCAAAACGCAGAAAGTAAATTAAAAATTACCTTTGAACAGATGACAAACATTAAATTGCCATATATTGACAATAAAATTAAATGAGTTACAATTTATGAATCTGACATTTCTTTTCAGAATATGAATAACAAAGGTAGAACTAGAAACTGCGAAAGTGAAAACTTAGGAATTAGAAATAACACGAAAACGAATCGTAGTGAAATTTAGAATCAACAGTTCATAAGAATTAAAAAAGCGCCAGAATAATACTAATATATTATCCTTTAGGATAATTTTTATTAACATAATAAATGAACCAATGTTTGATTGAATCTTTGCACCCTCTACTGAATTTCTATTGATATTTTATTGCAATGCTAGAAACTTATGAATTAAACAGGTGTTTACTTTAAATGTGATTTGAAGTTACTTGGCCTTTGATTAGGGTTGCCAACCAGCCGGTATTCTACCGGTCTGGCCGCAAATTTTAGTATTTTTTTTCTATTGGGCCGGTGACCAGTACCAAGCTTTCACCGGCACCATTGCGACCGCTAATTTTCTGAACATCAGTTGACCGTCTTACGCGTGGCTTTCATAGAGATTTTGCGGCTAACTATAAAAAACAACAACTAAAATCTCGGAGTCAACCTTTATTTTTTCTTAATAGAACACCTTGCCTTAATTTTATCGTTTATTCTATTACCGCTTATTAACGAGATACAATTAATGTACTTTGTCTAGCGTATAGTACTTTTTTTAATTTACATCTAGAACAACAGCACGGGATATAAAATATTACCCTACAAATAGTGCTTTTACAGAACTGTCAGAACTGAAATACTAAACTATGCTGGAGAAGGATGGCGCATTAAACATTTCTTAACTTCTTTCGTAAAAACTTATTAATTTCCTTTTTTTTATTATTATTATTCAGGGGTAGGGATGCCGAGCCGGTATTTCACCGGTAGGACTAGAAATTGTACAAATTTTGTGATTAAAATCTGTGGCAGATACAAAAGTCTCACCGACCTTACATATGACCGCTATTTTATTTATGAATTATGATAATCTCTGCCAGAGACGATAGTCAGATCTGGAATCCGAGTTTCCAGTTCAGATTTGCCACTCACCCTTTTCCCGGTCTGTTGGATGTTTTATTTTTATTTGTCCTGTTTGAGAAAATGAAGCGGATTAATTTCTTTGCTATCCCTCTGCACAATTTATGTTAAGTATTCCCCCTATTTTTGATTAAATTTTCCGGTAATTATTTTTTAGGTAGGCCTATATTATATGGCTCTAATTATTTTCTTTGAGTTGCTGGTATTGTGGTTTACTTGATATTATATTTTCTCGGGGAAAATACATCATATTAATCAGTTGCGTCAAGTTTTGAGCTGTTCAAGTTGAGGTATTCTGGTTTACAATATTTATATTTTACAGTGGAAAGTGGTGTTATTGTTACAGTTATTGTTCAGCAATCCTGGTTTTCGGTTACGTCTTTTTTCTGCACAAGAAGTTGCACTTCTACTCTTCTTCTGTGATTTTTTTTGTCTGTTTCTATCCCCTGTGGTTTATGCAACCCTTCATAGTTAGTTAGCTGTGCTGGTAATTCTATTTCCCATAGTTGGCAACTCTACCTTTGATGCATCAAAGAGGGGGCTGCATTTCATCGAAGCATCTAGAAACATTTTTTTTATTGATGCTAGAAGACGGCGATTACAGCAAGTTGCAAAATGGATAAGAGAAATCGAAGATAAGCTGGCGTGAAGCACACCTATATAAACTTCGGATATGATTTAATATGCGAAGCCATTACATTCCAGCCTCATATGATACTACACGTTAGATATTCATCTTAATATAGCAAAAACACAACGCACGAGAATTCGCGAATCTTCTCAGAAACAACAAATAAAGTAACGAAGTTGGCGATGCTTTGTAAGAAATAAGATTTTCTTTTTAAATTAATTTTTTATCTATGGACTCTACACTAACGTTTCAGAGCGTCACAATTTGCTCACTATCGTGGAAGAACAGACCATAAAGAATCCAACGGTATTGGCTCATCCAGGGCCGGTTCGAGGGGTGTTTGGAACTGTTTCCGCGAACAAAGCGTCAGAATTTTGGGGGCACCAACCATTTCGGTCCCTAGTATATCGAAATGGATAGTATTAAATTATTATTTATGAGGACGCATCGAAAATTTGGAACAGAGCGCCGATTGACTTAGAGCCGGTTCTGGGCTCATCTTTGTCTGATTTTGTAGTGATTGACAACTTGGGGGACAAATGGAGAATGCTAAGCGATTGAACAGGATCTGCAAATTTTAGAGTCAAAGTTATAAGTTTTTCCACTTCCAGACTATGAGAAATACAATGATGAATGAATGGCTCGTCTTCTTCTGACTTGTAGTTGCTGAGATCTACATATAAGGAGGGGCACAAGTAGAGAATGCTAAGTGGTTAGAAAGGACCTGTCGGTTTTAGAGTCAAAGTCATAGTTATCTTCATCCTTTCAGACCTCCAGAAATTAGAAGGGATAGGGACGAAGAGAGAATGCTGAGCGATTGGAAGGGACCTGGGAGTTTTAGAATCAGGGTCATAGTTTTTCCTACAGTTCAGACCGTGGGTGATTCACCAGTCCATGACTCATCCCTGTCTCACTTGTAGTTACTGAAATCTAAGAGACAACAAATGAAGAATCATAAGCGACTAAAAAGGACCTGCCAGTTTTAGAGTCTAAGTCGTAGTTTCCCCACTCTTTCAGCTCGTGAGGAATCCAGAAGTTCAAAGTTAATATTTTTACATTCTTTTCTTTAGTTCACAATGGTTGGTCGTGTGCTCAAATTTTCCAACATTCATTTATCTCATTTACCCGACGTCATACAATGATGACATTTTGCACAGCGACGTAAGACGCGTGACACTACAATATTTCGTCGTTACTTTCATATATTTCTATATATTTTAGAAGAATATTATATTTTTAGTAAGAGCGTCATTATCCTAAATTAAGTACTAGCCCTCAACGATGTTGCGTTTGACTGGTTGCAGAACACTTTATAATTAAAAAGAATCCGAACGCCGAAATAACTGGAAAAACAATCATAAAAATCTTTCCAAAACATGCTTTTCTTCAAAAAAAAAAAAAATAATAATTTATACTAAAAAGTAAAAAATAATTTTGTTTATGCATGACTAATTAGAAAATTATGGGGCGCGCCAATCGGAAATTGTTTAAAGTGACTGTACATGAGAACCCATTCTTCTCATTTTACTCATGCATGAACAAAATTATTTTTTTATTTTTTAGTACAAATTATTTTATTTTTTTAAGGAAAAGCGTGTTCTTTTTTTTTAAGTTTTTAATTACTTTTTATAACCAACAGTTAATTTTATCTAGGAGGGAAACAAATGCAGAATGCTAAACGTCCTGCAAGGTTTACAGTCAAAATCATGCTTTTCCCAACATTTTAAAACGATTAATCTAATGATGTATGGCTTCTCTCTGTCAGATTTGTAGTAACGGGGATCTGGGGGAAAGGGGGGGGAGACATCATCTGTATACATCAAGATAATGGGGAAAGCTAAGGAAATGAAATTACCTGTCAGCTTTAGAGTCAAGGTCCCTTTGCTTTCCCCACCCTTTCAGATCATGAGAAACCCAACGGTATATAACTTATCGCTTTGTAGTTTATAGATACTGAAATATAGAGGGACACACATACAGACATGATCTTCTTTACATCTTCACCTATACACCTGCATTTATACGGGGTCGCTAAGAAAAGCTTCAGTTTTACAGTCAAAGTCATAGTTTCCCCCACATTTCAGATCATGAGGAATACAATGAGGCACAGTTCATATTCGCCTGACTTGTTATTACTGAGATGTAGGAGGACAGGCACAGAGACCGAGACGCCGTAGCTCAGTGGTAGAGCGGTGGCGTAGCCTGCGGGAGGTCGTGGGTTCGATCCCAGTGGCCAACCATCCTAACTGAGGTTTTTCCAGGGGTTTCGTCAGTCACACCAGGAAAATGCCGCGATGACATCTTCAACATAGACCCTGGCCGACACTTTCCTAATACTTTCCCCTCCCTTATCTTAGATACCTAATGGCCATAAATAAAGTTCAATGCAAGACAGGCAGAGAGACAGAACCTTTTTTTATATATATTTCCCCATTCATTTGCGTTCATACAAAGGTCGACAAAATGCCTTCGAAGAAGCCAACCAAAGTTAATCTTATGGTGTAGACAATTATAACATTTTGACTTAGCCAGTTTTGCATTAACATTCTACAAACAAATGCTCTGCTACCCGATAAAAAAAAACATGCCAGCCGAAGTAATAGTTTCCCCCACGCTTCAGACCATGAGGAATCCAACGGTCTATGGCTTATCTCTGTCTGACTTGTAGTTACTGAAATTAATGGGGGGGGGGGCACAGAGAGTATCTCCTGTCTATCTTCACCTATTCACTTCCGTTCATTCGGAGGTACTGAAAATAATTAATACACACACTTTTAGTCAACATACAATACTAATCAAGGTTGAAAGTGAGTATATAAAACTTCCTTAGAAACTATATCATGATCTTCAAGCATGAACAACCAAGAATTTGTTTTATGTGAGAAGAAAAGTTAATTGGGAACCTTACTGCAATATTGAACTAAGTCTCAACGCAGAAAAGTATTCTGTGATTTTTTTTAAAGTTATTTAAGGCCTTTTAATATCTTTGGCTTAGGTCGGGATGGGTTAGGTAGAGGATAAGGAAGGTACCGGCCAGGGCCTTTCTTAAGGTACTAACACGGCATTCACGTGGTGAAACTGAGGGGAAAAGCTTGAAAACTTTAGTCAGGATGTTCGTCCGTGGGTGTTCGAACCCACGTGCCTCCGACGCCTGTGACTATGTTATGATTTACAATCTCTGTTAACCCCACTTAGCTTATGCTCTCCGGAAAATATAGTTTTTTTTTAACCTATTCAATTTCCTGAAAACCACTTATTTCGCTGCGTTGTGGTTTAATTCACAGTTGTACTAAGGCCCTGAATTGTTTTAGCACAACCAGTAAAATAAAGGATCGCCATGATCAGTAGTAGTCGTGTTCAGTGAGAGCGGCTGCTGTTTGAAGGTACATTAAGCCCCAGTTCTACAATCAACCGCTAAGTTTTTAGCCAGAGCTAAATTTCTAGTCAGTGTTAATTTGACGCCAAGTCATAATTTGCAATACAAAATTATGACTTGGCTAGAAGCTTAGCAGTCGATTGTAGAACTGGGGAACAGCGCTCGCTTATTATTTTCCTTAAAAGTTTCAAAGAAGGTTCTTCCGTATTTTCCCTAATCCTCTTTTCATTTTAACAATGCCATACCTTCAGTATGCCTCCTACAGTATGCAATCCCTGAGAAACAAAAATCAATTTCTTTTTTTTTTTCTTTTGTATTGTTTTTTTTTATTATTATTATTTCTCTCGACTAATTTCTTCATTTCCTTACTATGTATATTTTCTGTCCAGCTGATCTTCATTTATTCTTCTCTAAATCCTCATTTCGAAAGCTATAATATTGTTTCATCACACTCCATACTCCACACAAAATGTTCTGTCAGTTTTTTTCTCAATGGTTTTCTCGTGGATCTACAAAAAAAAAATATTATTTTTAGAGAACGCCTCTTTCGCTCTTGTATCTTCATTTTTAAATCTTTTTCACCTTTACATATAATTCTTCCCATCTACTTGATGTGAGATAGCTGTTCTAAGTTTCTTCCTCCAATTTTGATGTCTGTTTCTCACAATTAAAATTACGTTCGTTTTTTTTAACCTCTTTTCATTTTCCTCACAGCCAGTAATTTTTCTTCACCTCTCTAATCATAATCCACACTCCCTGATTATTTTAAACACCACCTCCTAACACATCCAGGGTTTTAGGGAAAATCGATGTTCACAACTTTGTTTTAGCTATTTCAGAAGGGTATTTCTTTTTCCTCCGTCGATATTTCGTTCATACTTTATTTTTCTTCTAAAATTGTTTGTAACTTTATTCCTTTACTACTTGTCTCTGATTTCATTATTGCTTGATAGCGTGGTTATATACAACAATGAGCCTTATAATCCCACTGTTCAGTAATTCTATAAAATAAAACTCAGAATCCACAAGGTGTAAAGAGGTACGTAGTTTGTATCGATGCATACGTCTCAGTTAGACTAGCACACAGCCACAAAAGCCGTCTTGATTGGTACAGTGGTTCAATGTTGAAAACTCATTTTCTTAAAAAAAAAATCAATTGTTCAATTTATTTCCATTCTGTTATATCTATCTGCACCAATCTTGACATAAATATTATTCGACCCAATAGAAAAATATTGCGGGCGTCATCGTGAACGGCAATCAAGTTGTCAATATTGTCAAATTATTTTTAAAAAATGTTCAAATTGGTTCCATACCGTTGGATGTATCTGCATCAAATGTGTCACAAACATTAGTCTATACAATAGAAAAAAAAATATTGCGTTGTCACAACCTCAAGCACCTTATTCGTCAGTGTTGCCAACGTCACTTTAAAATTCTTTTTTTTCTTTATCTCCATATATGTATTCGTACCAAACTTGGGATAAATGTTAGTCGACATAATACAAAATTACTGAAGGTGCCCCGTTCGTAAGCACCCACTTGTCAGTATTGCCAACCTATGTTATAAAAAAATGATGTTTGTGTTTTTGGGATGCTATTAAGGGACCGAAGCTTCTGCGATTTTAAGAAAAATTACAGGCGCTAACTTGATTCCTGGACTGTGTGATGTGCTCAAATTCATTATAGATTTAATACTTATGCGTTTTTCACTCTTGTTTTGATCGTATTCCATTCTGTATCAAACGGTTTTACTCTTATCGTCTAGTGAAGTCTGTCTCCATTTTTTTCAAATGCCAAGAGCACGTATTTTGCCTTCAGTAACGAACTAACATGACAATGGAACATTCAGAATACAGGCATTTAAATTTCAATGGTGTTTCTGTAATTTCTCCGGCAGAACAGAGAAAATTGAGAGAAATTATCCAGTGACTATTTATGGAATTTGCTTTAATGTACAGTTAGGAAACTTTGGACAAAGGTAGACATGAAATTTAACTACAGTGAAGTCAACATCGACAATACTTTGGAATAAAGATTGTATTTTTTTTATTTTAAAACTCATCTTTGTTCTTAAATAGTTCTAGGATTACTTTCCGTTGGACATTTAATTAACACATTTCTCTTGTTTGTGAAGAACCAACAAAATTTTTAGTAGAAACTTCTATTGTGAATAAGAACTTTGTAATCGTGTTTCCCATTTCTAACACATTTAAAGAAGAAAACTTTTACTAACTTCATAGAAGACAGCACCATCTATTGACATGATTTATTTAATAAAACTAAGAACACAAATCATTAAATTCATGATATCTAAGGGACATTCCAGTCAACGACAATGTTTGCTTGTCCCTCTAAAAGCTCAGGGGTCAATATGGCTCACGGTAAATCACCAACAGTTTTGAATTGGCACTTAGACAGTTCTTCAGAAAACACTTTTCAGAAAAACAACGCCGAGAGACAATAAAGAAAAGAAGAAAGAATTGGTCAAGACATTGTAGTCTGTGGGATACATTTGGCGATATGTCTAACGTAAGGGAGGAGACGGTAGAAGAAGAAAGCAGATGCAATTTCTTGAAGTGTTGAGGGAGATAAATAGAAAACTAGGGCAAAAAGTAAAGATTGGAATTAACGAAGAGCGCTTAGCGTTCCCTGTAAGGACCTACTGTTTTGTCAGGTTTTAAGCAAAAAAAAAACAATCCGTGGGAAAATAAAGGCGCAAGGTTTCACATCAAGATTTCTTATGCCATTTCATTAATTTGAGAGAGATGTACAGACATTTTAGGTTTCGAAAACCGTTTCCAAGATACACTCATTCTTTAGATTACGTGGTAAGTATGTTTCTCGCTAAGATCTCTAGCTGAGATCATATCCTAAACTTGGTCTACCTTGATTTATATATGGACGTATGGAGTTTGAGCTTAAAATATCTTTTTACAATCGAAATCAATGTTTTAGCCTAAGTCTCATAAGCTTCGTCTTTGCAATCGACTCTACAAGTCAGTTAAGAAGAGGGTGGGGCTAACTAAAACTTCGTATGTTAAGGAAAATCACAAAGTTGAGACCAGGACAAAAGCTAATAAGAATAAACTCACCTCGAGGGTACTAGCGCTACCACCAGCACCACAAAGATGAAGAAAATAATGTGCATATATAACAATATATTGAACAGAAAGCAACATAACACGTTCCCTTCTGCTTGCAACACTTTGTTTTCATTTCAAAACATCGCTTTACGATTTTTTGTTGTTCAGCAATTACGCTCACATAAGTACCCACATTTGACTGCCACACTGAGAAAAAAAAAGCAGAAAAAATATAATGAAAGAAGCATATGTCATACGTGTTATTTCAAGACTACACGTTATACCGCATAATGCTTTCTATATATAGTACAAAACTAATTCAATATACGTCACGAAGGCTGACTGTAAGCATACTGCATTCCGTATAAAATTATATGGAACGACAATTTGAGTACTCTCACGAAAAATTAAGGCATTTGAGGAAACATATCATTTAGTTTTGCATTTTACTTATACTAAGGTTACCATACGGATTATTTTGTACGGACAGTCTGTACTTTAAAGGCGTTGTCCGTGTCCGTACCATACTTTGCAAAAATTAACTGAATGTCCGTACATGTCACTTAATCAGTTTTTGACTTAATTATTTTAAACCCATATATTTTTACAAATATATATCACACCATTTACAAAGACTTTTCAGTCGCACACAATTCCAATCTGTTCCTAAAGCATTAAACTGTAGTATCGCTTAGCATTTGTTATTGCGTAGCACTGTTCCTACAGTGTTTGTTATCGCTTAGCAATGTTTTAGAAACACAACTGTACTGATATGTAATGGTCATATTACCCGACCTTGACAATAATAAAGGTACGAATGTAAACAATTACTTATGATTAGTTCGTCTGACCAGATGTACTATTTTTTGTTTTAGAGTACTGTACTTTTTTGGGGTGGAAACACTCCATACTTTATCTGTTTTGGCAATTGTACGTTTCATACGAACAGAAACTCTGTGACTTTATTGGGTGTTAATTTCAAGTGTTAGTAACACTATTATCTTGCGCAGACAGAGTACTAAAATTGTATGAATGAATCATTAAAATCATAAAAGGCACTCATTAGAATTCTATTTTTTTATCATCTACAGAATAAGAATTTATGTTATTTTTTTATGCATTTACAACTTTTCCTGTATTCAATGAAACTATTGAGCATATCTAGAAAGCGACAATTACTGTAGTGGAAGTGTCGATCCAGTACTTCAATTCGCTCTATAAGTTTAGAAAGAGAATAGAATACAATTTTATAACATTTTTCGGAACGCATGTTGTAAACGAAAGCTGAAAATAAAAACATTCTGAACAAAACAGATGCCAGTAATTACTGTGTTTTATATGAAATAATATAGTATATTCAGAATTGGTCCAAAGGATTCTTTAGTGATGCTAGAAAAGGCAGAATGTTTCATTCTTCAAACATTTGCCTCTTTCGAGGAGTTTCTTTCCTATTGGCATTTTCCCTATATGTGACGGGAGAGACATTCTCACAAAAGAGTAAGGATAATGAAGTATCTAATTTGTGTTGTGCAGCGAGAAAGAAATTTCAATATTTGGAGAGTTAATCATGTGACATGTAATCATGTAAATAAAATGAAAATAATGAAGGAATTGAAACACAAAAACATCAGAAAGATATTAAGAGGGCTTCTCGCTCCAACTCTCCCATTTTTAACATTTTTCAAAATATTTCAAAAACTAAGAGTATTATCAAAAATATAAATTCATAACGCACTAGAACTTACGAATTACTATGGAATGCAATGGACAGCGATCTCGAGATCGTTTTCAAAGATTATGAAGTCATTATTTAATTGAACTCTGAGCACTTATCAATCGACAAGATTTCGAGATCGCTCTCCATTGCATTTTATAGTAATTTGTAAGTTCTAGTGCGCTATGAACTTACATTTGTGATAGTACGCTTAGTTTTTGAAATACTGGTAGTTTGAAAAATGGGAAAAACGGAGAGTTAGAACGAGGAGCCCTCTTAAGCCTTTACAGAACGTAAAGGAATATACACTTTCATTTGTCATGCATGTATTTTCTTTCCATATTTACTAGTATTTGATATTGTATCCAATAATGCTTAATAAAGTTTTTATAAGTAAAAGATCACTCATACATATGTACCATTAAATATGTTCTTTTTAGTTGAAAATTTTCTGGCCGCTACGTATTGTGTATACGTATTGTGTGTTCATGTAGGTGTCCCAAGTAATTGTTCGGAGATTCATTCTATTTAAACAAATTGTTTGTTCGTATTTAGTCCGCAAATATTATGATAACCGTACTTATACTATGCACATATCTATGCCTAAGTCGTTACATGTCTCAGAGACTGCAAGTAACAGGTTCAGACCATAGATGCCTATCTACTCTAGCGCATAAAAATAAGTTAAATAAAAACTAAAAGCTATGTTCCCATAATACATTTTCCAGTGACGGTACATTTTGTTCCGTACAGAGCATACGCACAGCAGGATATAACGTTACATCACAAAGTATACAAGATGCTTCTTGTAACGGTACACTAGATAAACAAAGAAGATATCACTTTCAATAACAGTTGTAATGGCTTTTCCCTGTGGATTGAAGCTTCAATTTTAATTTTGTTTGTCCTTCTCGAGGATCAGAGCGTTGACTTAGCAATCGCAAGGTAATGGGAACTATCCTAGAGGCCGCCCATGCTGATTGAAGTTTTGCCTGAGTTTTTCTCTCATACCAGGCAAATGTTGGGATGATACCTACTAACCAGGCTCTGGACAACCATCTTTCAACATCCTCTCCTCTACACTATCCAGGTCTGAGCCTGAAATGTCTAAAGACCATAAAATAAATTCAAATTTGAGGTTCAGCATCGTAATGCATTGAGACAACACAATGTTCTTTCGATATCTTTATACAAACGTAGTGTAAAGTATGACAACACAGGTATTTAAATTTTGTGTACTAAAGTATTCGATCATTATTCTCTGCATTCTAAACTCGTATGACAAGTAACACTAGTTGCATATGACGAGAAATACACATTACGTAGTTACGGGGAATATAATCTTAATTACAAGATGTAGAATCCACTCACAAAGATCAATATTAATGTTTCTACAATGAAGTTAGGACTATTTAATATTCCTTTCGTGAGAACAGTTAAATGTGTCTACAACATCATGCCAGTGGGGATATGTATAGTTTACAAAATTACAATACGTATGTAACTCTATGAAAATAACACAGTCCATATAGCCTCGCTCTTGTAAGGATGTAACGTATACGTGCAGCAGGATACGTTCAGTAACACTGAGTCCACCTTAAGACTAACTCACATATACGGTGCGTGCTCATGCCGTTCCCCTGCCATGGCCGCAACAATTCACCCATAGGGTGCCGTTTCCATGCCGTGCTGCTCTACACCAGATCCAAGGATGGATTGCAAGGAGGAAGATGATGTTATTGCGACCGGGATGGTTTCCTTTTCAAGACTGCACTGTTGGGGCATGGCAGGGGCACGGCACCATAGTGTGAATTAGCCTTTACTGTTTCTATGGATGCAGCAGGATACTACTTCCAGCAACAGTGTGTATAACATATCTCCTGTACGATGTTACGTACGTACATTTGGATATGTTATAGCTTTGTTACCATGTTGTAATATACGTTCGGATTGTGAAGTAAAGATGTTAACACTGTTGTGGCGTTATGTTGTGTGAAATCATCCCTTCTTCAATGCTGCATCCTTACACACGTGTGTTGCAGACTTAAAATATGTGTAACAACAACATTCTAGACATATCTTACAACAGGTATATGGTGTAACAAAGAAAAAAAGAAACAACAGATTTTCATATCCTATAAGATACGTTTCAAAGTTATTTAAATGCTAAATACATTGTTTGCTTTAAGATTAGACTAAAATAACAATCTTGAACGTTAGATGGCAGCAGATCTTCAAACTTTCAGATTTCAGAGAAGAAATGTCATTACTATTTCAAGAATTCTATTCGTATTGATTTTTTATTTTAGTTTTTGTTCGTTGTTAAAACTTTGGATATTGAGAATAAAAATCAAGCGATTTCAACAATGAACAAGAAGAAAAAAAATAGCTCTCACGGATAGAACTCTTGAAATTGTAGTGAACATTCTTCTCTGAAAGCTGAACTCTCTCGTTTTGGAATTTGTAGGAACAGAATTACAGTTTCGTACAACAATTAAAATACATTGGAGATAATTTCTTTTCTCAGTCCGTGGCAGTTAATTCTGTGCATATTTCGGCACATCTCACTTTTCAAAGTGCCAGAAATGCTGAAAAAAATGTATCTCCTGAATATGGACTGGAAAAGTTCAACGATTACCAGCGTTGCCACACTCGGTGCAATTGTACCAAATTCAGCCCTTTTTGTCATTCATCGGCCCGTTGGTACCACGCTGGCATTTTCAGCCCCTTTTGTAAATAAGTTGGTACGATTCTACCCAATTTAACAATTACTTGTCACGTTTTCAAACCTTTCTGTTTGTTTGTTTTTTCACACTTTTCCTGCATCTAATATTACTCATACTGTGTGTTGGGCTCATTAAAAACACTATTGAATATTTATTCTGTGACGTTGCACCACCTAACCTACGAACTTTGTGTGGAAAATCCGTAATTATCGATTTACGCCGAGGAAAAGTATAAACTCGATGTTCAAGAAATGAGAAATGAGGGCACATCGAGAAAGAAGCAGGGAAATTTTTAGCACCCATCAATTCTTGAAAGTTTTTGAGAGGAATCAATTGAAGCACACGTATATACTATAGCATGCTTCGTTACAAAATATAGTAGAATGAACAATAACTGAATGCCTTTTAGTTTCGTGTTATAGATCCATGTATTATACTGGCGTAGAAAAAATTGAATTCAGCCCACTTTGTTTCAATTTGGTACTATTTTCCAGACCACTCCAAAGGTAGGCCTGTGGCAACACTGACGATTACTGAGAGGATTAAATTATGTACTGAACACGCTTAATTTTAATGGGTCTACCTGCATCTCGATTACTCTCATACACGAAAGTCAATAACAAAATATAGCAAAAAGAAAAATATGTATTTCTTGGTTTTTGATTTTGAAAAATAAGACGTGAACCAAGATATCCATCATCATTTGTTGTTCTATCATTCTTTCCACATCTGCTCCCATATCTTGAGACTATGTCATAACATGGCGGAAGATTGTTAAAATCAGTTTGCAACTCAACTTCTGACTATAAACCCGTGTCTTAATCTTGATAATGGAGAACTTCTTCTGCCTCCAGCGAAGTTTATTTTATATTAGTCGTAAACTTGATTACTTGAAAGCTCTTACTTTATTGACTGTTGATGATAAAAGAAAACAAACTTGAAACTTAATGTTCGATACAAACTCTGATAAGTATTTTTTTTTTTTCAAAAGTTGCCTCGTCTTGGCATATACTATATAAAGTTAAGCGACTAAAGGATTTGTTGAACGCTGCACAACCAAATTCTTGTGTAATTCATTTCAGATAACAAGGCTGATTCGATCCACATACGAGACCTAGTAAGTAAAACTAGTGAATTCGTGGACAGAAAGAACCAATTTTGAATATCGAAACTAGGAAATATAATTTGCTGAATTCCAAAGAGAAGTGTTGCATTTTTCTTTTAAAAATGGTACTTAAGATGGAAATTTTTCAGGAAAAATGAAACTTAGAAATTCATGCTAAAAGCGGAATATATATGACAAATGAATCGTTTGAATTGAATTGAATTTTACTAACTTTAGGCAACTTTGGCTAAGGCAGGATGGATGATGATTGGATGAATTGGTGGAATCAAAAATACTAGGGGTAAACGGGAGAACCCCGAGAAAAACCACGCACACGGTGTTTGTTCACCACAAAACCTACATGGCATGAGCAGGGATCGATCCTACGACCCCTAGTTCCAAAGATGAGCGTTCTACCAACTATTTTTAAATGTTTTTTGCCCTAAGCGGACTGTTTTTACTTGTATTATACTTGTGTGTACTGTACATGCTCATGTAATCAGTAACTACTGACAGCACTGTTAAAATCACATCCGTGCCCGAGATGGGATTTGAACCTACGATCCTCGGGTCGCCCGACTACCGCACTAGCGAGCAGGACCATCTGGATCGGCCAACTGAGCCTCCGCGACCCCGCTTATAACTGAAGTATTCTACTTCCTCTCTCATATGCTATCCTTTTAAACAATCGTACAGGGCTTAAGGACTTATAAAATATCAGTACGTGTAGAAAAACAGGAACCATTGGAAGGATATTGAGCTAGCTTTAGTATTCTTTGATATTTACTTGAAATAATAATAAAGAAGAAGTGATTTCATAGCAATTTAAATAAAAAAAAACCAATAACATACATAAGATAAAAAGCTTGATTTTACTATATGGCCCTTCGAAAATTTAATAAAAGAAAACCACAAGAAAAGAACGTGCTTTGTCTACATTTTGATTTTCAGGAGAACGTTTTAAGAGCCTACAATAAGCATTCCGTATACCTGCACATCAAATAAAGATTTGCTTGTAACAGACGGACTATACATATTTCCTCCATGTACGATAATTTGTTAAAAAGACCTTTCAAAATGCAATCATTTATGGTCCTAATATCCTAATTTTGTCCAAAATGGACAAGGCATGTTGTTCCCTGTATACTTCAAATGTAAATGTAAATAACAATTAATCTAGTTGAAGATACGATCAAGGCAATTAATTGTTCATCTTTATTAGTGGCTTTCTTTAACGTACAATAGAGTTTTGTTTTCAATTTTGCACTGTGAATAAAACTGATGTAACGAAATGTTCTGCAGGACATTGGCTGTTTCAAGTGGTAAATCTGTATGTGAATACTATTTTCATGATTTGACAGTAAATTCTGATGTATCATATATAAATCTCAATCAAGAAACAGGGAAAGAACTACAGTGAATTTACTTCTATACCAAGTGTACAATAGAAGACAACAACACAGGAGAGACTAGACATGGGCAAAAATAACTTATTAATACTTAGTTTTCGTACATTAACAGTTTCAAGCTCTTTAAAAATTAGTTATAGGCCCAAGGCGTTGTTTTTGCTCCCAAGCCCATGGAGGAAAATCAGAGTTTTGGATCCACATATGTTCCAGCAATGTTCACAGCAATGTTCCACAAATGGATTGTCCTGAGTTGAATCCTGATTTCAATCCGATAGAAAATCTCTCGGATGATGTTTTGGAACGACGACTTCGTGCTAGACTACATCAACCCACATCGATACTTCTCGTTTCAGCGTTCCGCGTGGAATAATGGGTTGCCATTCACCAGGAAAACTTCCACCGCCTGATTGAAAGTATGCCTGCTAGTGTCATCCTGTCCGAATTGTATGTGCCGTTTTATTAATGAATTTGAACGTTGAATGTGAAATATGTGGTAGAACTATAAGTATGAAGAGCTCCGCTCCAGGCACTATCACGGAGTTCTTCTGGTGAATTAGTACTTACGTATAAAACGTTTAACAAATACAAAATATGGGAGCTCGTACCTTTTCCGGGATGTTTGGAAAGGAAGCATAAGAATTTCCTTTCGTTGATTCGTTAATTTAAAGACTTGTCGCCCAGGCAAGACGCACATGAAATCTCTAACATAGTAATACTAATATTTACAACAATATGGCAACAAAATACAGATCCATCAAAATAACTAAGATTTACACACACATCAATGATTGTAATAGAGACCAACAATCTGTATAATATCATGGTGTTCTGTACGTTGTAGTTTTCAGTATGATGTAAGTCTCTACGTGAAGACCCAATACGAGCTGTAGCGATGTAGATGGTTATGCTGTTATATCGATATCTTTTCCTTCTAAAACAATGGCTGTTGTACGTCAACTTGTGCAGTTCCCCAAGGGACTCGGAGACATGTACTGCGGCGATGGACTAATTATTTAAACTTCGATGGTGTTGATAATCACTATTTTAACAAAACTCAACACACAAGATTATCCAGAGCTGAGTCGTGTCGATCGAGATGTTACACAGCGAGCGTGAGCCATAGCATCATCGGACACGATCGTATCCTGTGTCACCTATTTATAGGTGCATGTGACATGTCGATAATATAGAATTTGTCCAATTGACAATGTCGTTATTTTGGCCAATTATAGAGGGTCGTTATTCTGACCAATCAGGAACCAGGTGATGATGTCATTAATAGCCAATCAGGTATCGATTGCTTTGAAGTTTGATCTTAGCTCCGTAATGCCTTCTTGGAATAAACGTGACTTTTAATGAATTCCAATATACTGAATAACCACCTGCATCCGGGATTCTTGCAATTGGTTTTTCAGATATCATATTGCCTAATCGTTGCTTTTCAGCTTCAAATGATTAAATTAGCAAATCAACCCTTTATTTACAAAAGATTAAAAGTACTTTTTTTTTAGATTTCAATAAAACATTTTTCTTATATCTACGTGCCATGACACTAGAGTGCTAGTTGTCATCAAGGCTAAGGGTGGGCCAACACCGTATTAACTGCCAGAGTTCCCGATGAAGTGCGGCCCAGACTTGTACTCCATTTTCAAGTGGATGTCCGGATACTTTCGTTCACATAGTGAAGCTTCAGTATTTGTTCTCAGTGTTGTTCTAACTTACACATATCTGCCTAAAATATCACCGTTATTGTATGTACCTTCTATTTCAACAATGTATATGTTAGGTCCAAATTAGATTTTTCGATTTATTTTTGATGCCTATGGAACTACCCCCGCACCATCGGCTGGTCGTGTCATATCTTACCCTCTCCCCTTTCTTCTTGTGTATTTCTTCTTCGTCTTTTTTCTAATTCTGTTGGTTCAGAGATTAAGGTTATATTTTTCTTCAGCCGGCGGCGGCACAATATTAAAGAAGTTTTATTCGTGCAAGTATAAACATACTGAACCTATCCCATTATCTCTCTCATTGTTGAAATGGCGGGATTTTATTCTTTATTAATTTCTTCTTTATTACTTAGTTATTCCTTGAATATCTTGTTGCCTTATATTCTTCATTAAATTTTCTCTCGGTTTAATCACTATAAGCAATTTTTAATCTTTGATTGCTGTATTCATTTTCGCTACGTTAGTCAGGTTGCTGGACCCCACCAATTTCTCTTTTTTGATTCCGGTTGGATTCTCACCTCTCATTGGCTAGTTGCTGAGGAAGGAAGACCGATCATCATGGTCATCAGACAGGGTGGTCTGTAATTATAACGGCTGTGGTTAGAAATACATATTAAGTCAAATTATTGATGCAACCTAATGCATTTATATTTAAATAAGTAGAGCAGCCTCTCCAACGGAAGAACACCTATATTAGCCGCATTTTATAAGATAAGATAAAATGAATTGTATGGGCGGTAACAGCACTATGGCCCTTCCCGATACGGAGGAAGCCCCTTATCTTTGTCACGTCTAAACATAGCTGTTAACTAAAATAATAAAATCATATAAAAGCTGAAGATGTAAAGTGTCTTCAGAAACATAAAACAGTGGTAAAAACTAAATATGTATAGAGTCTTTAGAATAACAAGTCAAAAACGTGAAGGCTCGAAATGGACCTTGTAATAAAACGTAACAGCTAAAGAACACAATCATATCAAATAAACTGAGATAAATCTGTCTCTTGAACATACATAAGTACTCTTCGCAACATATCTGATTATTCCCCTAACAATGACGCCATGTCTTTGGTGATGTTATAACGTTGTCTGAGATGATCATATTCTGGAAAATCTAAGAGAATGTGACGAATACTTAATACTACATTGCAATTATTGTTTGTGGTGGATCCAAACGTCGCAAGAAATATCCGTGTGTCAAGCGACTGTGTCCTATACGTAGACGACATAAAATGAATTCTTCACGTCTACTATCTCGGCAAGATGATTTTTATGGAGCAACTGTTACCTTAATTTGTTTCAATTTATTAACAGCAACGTCATCTCATCGTCGCTGCCATTCATTCCGTGTAACCTGTCTATAATATATCAACATGTCCAGAAATGGGAGATGCTGAATATCAATGTTAGCTCCCAAAGAGACCTCACGAGCAGCCTGGTCTGCCAATTTATTACCATGGATACCAACATGACTTGGTATCCAGGAAAAGACAACCTCACCACCGGCAGAGCAGATGGCGTGTGTCGTACATAGGATATCTTGCACGAGCAGATGCTTAGAATATATATTTTCGAGACTTTGAACAACACTAAGCGACTTTGAACAACACAAATAAGGATGCGGATGAAACTACGAACAAGAATATAATCCAAAGCCTTTAACAGAGCATATAGCTCAGTAGTAAAGATACTGGCTTTGGGATTGAGACAAAATTGGTGGGCTGCCCCATCTATAACAAACGCGCACCCAACAGATTAATCTGATTTTGACCCATCTGTAAAAAGAGAGCTAAAATTCGGGTACTGACTCTGCAGTTCACGAAAACGCTGCTGGAACTCAATCATAGACGTCTCCGATTTCTTTAGTCTTGACAAAGTGATATCGATCCGTGGACGAGCAATTGTCCATGGAGGACGGAGACTAAAGCGAATAGGACAAACAGCTGGACGATCTGCATTCAGATTCTCCAACAACTCTGATGCTCGGATGCCAAGTGGGCGAGTAAAATGACCACGACGTTTGTAAATGGCTCGTTATACTGGGTGTACTACTAAGTTATGTGCTGGATGTCGGGCTAAAGATGACATCTTAGCAAAGTAGCTCAGCACATGGTACATCCGGTGAATCCCGAGCGGTGGTTCGGCGGCATCGACACAAAGACTGGTGACACTAAGAGTCGGATTCCAGCATGATGAACGCTGTCAAGTGTATGTAAAGCAGAAAATCGTGCAGAGGAATATGCGTGACAACCATAATTAAGCTTGGATAAAATGAATGCGCGATAAAAGTGAAAAACGAAAGCCAGTCTGGTGTGAGCAGTCTACAAGATGGTTTAGGTTCAAGTGGATCCACCTAGATGCGAGGTTGATATTGGCAGATTTACAGACAATCGTCAAGTCGTCAACATATAAAAGATATTCCACAGGAGGGCGAATACAAGCCATTACACAATTCACCGCAATAGCGAACAGTGTTAGGCTCAGCAAACTTCCTTGAGGTACGCCATTCTCTTGTAAAAAACGCTATGAGAAACGATCTCCAACACAAACGCAAAAATAACGATCTCAAAGAAAATTCAAAATAAAATGAGCCTTGTGGTCCCTAATACCCCAGTAATGAATCTGACGTAATATGTCACATCTCTATGTGGTATCATAGGCCTTCTCTAAATCGAAGAACACAGCAAGAACGTGGTCATTGCGGATGATTACATTCTGAATAATAGACTCTAACTTGTCAAGATGGTCGACAGTTGATCGATATTGGCTAAAGCCATACTGATCATTAGAAAGCAAGTTGTAATGCTCCAAGTACCACATCAGGAGTCGGTTTATCGTTCTCTCAAGTAGTTTGCGGACACAGCTAGTGAGAGCAATGGACCGATATCTTGAGGGGTTTAATTTATCTTTGTCAGGTTTCAGAATGGGGATGACAATACCTTCTCGCCAACTAGCAGGAAAGCTATCGGTCCTTCAGATCTGATTATAGAGATTTAGCAAGAAGACCTTTCCTTGGGAGGGAAGGTGTCGCAGCATTTCATAATGTATATCATCCAGTCCAGGGGACGTGTTTATAACATCCCCCAAGGCAGCTTCAAGTTCCCACTCAGTGAAAGAGACATTATATGGTTCGGAATTATTAGAGTGGAAGCGTAGAGCTATCATCTCTGCCTGTCGTTGAATGTTTACGAAATTGGCACTATAGTGCTGAGAGCTGGATATTGCTGCGAAGGCTGCTCCAAGAAGATTAGTTATCTCTTCTCGGTCAGTATGCAAGACATTTTTGTACTTCAGAGCAGTCAATGGCTAGGAGCGACAGTTGCCTTGCAAACGTCTGATTGACACGTCTCAAATTGACGTTTGTAAATTAATGGAAGATACGTATTCACGAAAGGATGTACGCCGAGTTTGTCTCATGAGACGTCGAATATATGCTTGTGACTGTCGAACTGCATTTAAATTTGCCGCTTTAGGATATCGGTTGAACACCCGTAGACCGCGACTGCGCCGTCGCCGTGCTAGCTCGAGCTCATCGTTCCACCAGGAAACAAAACGCCGACGGGGCGTTCGGCCAGACTGTGGGATGGAACATCTGGCAGCTCGCAAAATTTCACGGTTTAAGTACCCAACCGAATCATTCAGGGGAAAGTCTCCTTGATCAACTAGTTGGACACGACTGTAATTTCAAATTTATTCCAGTCAGCACGCTTCATATGTCAATGCGGTAACTTGTGTGGTGCTTGATAAAGGTGTAAAAGGTCTAAAAGTACTGGAAAATTGTCACTACCACATAGAACGTCATATACACGCCATGCCAGCATGGGTGCAATAACTGCACTGCAGAGAGACAGGTCTATCTCTGAGTAGGTGCCAATTCCCAAACTAAAATGTGTGTTAGCACCAGTATTTAATAAATCTAAGTTTGAAGGGTCAAAAAAAGATTCAACTATTCTACCGTGGACATCTATACGAACACTGTCCTAAATAACGTTATATGGATTAAAATCTCCAACTAAAATAATATGAATGGGTAACTGCTGGAACAGATTCTGGAGGTCAAGGAGCGTAAAGTCTTGTTCCCTTGCGATGTACAAATTCAAGATTGTGACATGCTGCTCAAGGTGGAAGCGAACAGCAACTGCTTGTAGGTTCGTAGCGATATGGACAGGTGTTGAATACAGGGTATCAACAACACCAATTGCAACACTACCACATGCAAGACCATCAGTGGAAACATCTGTGCGATATACTGTGTAGTTCTTTAAGATCACAGATTCAGTTGTTTTAAACTTGGTTTCCTGAAAGCAGACTACAACAGGGGAAAGATCTGATAACAGGATTTGCAGTTCTCCATAGTGGGAATCAAATACGTTAAGATTCCATTGGAGCATAGCCATTGGGGTGGAGATTAAGAGAAACATAACCTTTTAAGTTTAGGTTTAAATTTCCCTCTCTTTCCGACAAGATAATACATTAGATCGTCCCAGTGCATTAGATCGTCCTCAATCATATCTGATGTTAGGGGTGAACTCGGGCTCATTCAGGGCAGGTGGAGACTGTTGATGAGCTAATTGAGTAGCCAGAACAATAGTGATCCGTTTGATGCTCGACATTACTGGAGATACACGATAGGGTTTGGAAATATTACTAGCACGAACACTAGGTACAGCTCGTGGAGTCTTAGAAGACTCTCTAGGGTCGATTTCTCTCTCAGTATGCCTCGACGTAGCTTGAGGAGATGCTGAGGCTTTGCGATGTTTAGGAGATTTGTCAGCTTGAGGTCCTTCAGTTTGAGTTGACACATCAACTGTCTGTGTGTCAACCGAGACAGTTTTAGCCGGTTGTCTTGCTGCTACTGTTGAAAACTAACCTGATGGAAGGGTGCGCTGAGACTTTGTTACTCAACGTTTGGCATCACCAGCAGAGATTTTTTCTAGACCATCAACTACCGAATTCGTTTTTCCTCCTTAAAAACTGGACAGTCAGGCGACCAGGTCGTGTGATCACACTTACAATTAACACACTGAGGTTTCAGTGAGGGGCAAGGATCCGCACCATAGCTACCGGTACCGCAAATTGCACACACAGCAGAGGTCGCATTACACGACGTGCTGGTATGTCAATAATGCTGACATTTAAAACAGCGGAGCGGACTCGGTATATGAGATAGACAAGCAAGTAATAAAAACCTGCCTTCACGTCCTTGGTGAGCTGTGGGATGGCAAATGTCAAAATTAGAGGCCTCAATGTTCCATCCACTTGGAGTTCTCAACTCTTTCTTGTTTTAATTTGTCGAACATTGGCTACACCTCGGTTGGCGAGTTCAGTCTTAATCACCTCTTCAGGAACATCTGTGAGGTCCCAACAAGATATTACTCCCTGACTATAACTCAGTTGACGGTATGGTTCAACTTGAACTTCGAATGGTCCCAGGGACTTCATTTTCAGGAGGTTACTTGTCTGTTTCCTATTAGACGTTAGACGTCTCCACTAGCAAGGTGCCGTTACAAAGCTTTCTAACATGCTCAAACTCACCTGCAACGTAATTAAGGTGTTTCTGTATAACGAAAGCGGATAACCCCTTGAAACCACCTGGATTTTCAGCTTCATTTTTTAGTTTAATCACAAGATATCGTGTGATAGTCGGTGCGATACTGGTCTGTTCCTCTACTTCAATTTTCTTTTCCTTGTCACTCGTTGATTCATTAACTGTATGCGCCTTCTTACTTATGTCAGTGACCTTCTCTTTATTCTGTCTCTTCTTTCTCCGAAGCTACTTATTATTATTAGGATGAATGAAAGCCGTAAATGCCCACACTTCTCCGTCTTCGTTCTGAGGAGCCAAACGAGGCTGCCCTGTCCTACCTTCATCACCCTTGTCAGCAAGCTGGAAATCGAGGCGAAGTCAAATGGCTTGGCGTTGAAATCACTTGCACTCCCGACTGATGGATACTTGGGACACCCACTCCCCCCGAGTGTTGGCGAGACCAAAGGTCCGAAGAGCTCCCCAATGGCGGACTTCCCAGCCTCAACGAGCTAGACCATCCTAAATCTGGCGCTAAGAGCTAGGCGCTATCCAATGGTTCCGCCTCTTTTCCCCGGTCCCAGGGGCCAACGTCAATGCAAGTACAACCTGTCACATCCTTGGTCATTGCGTGGAGGCACAAGTCGCAGCACAGGAGGAGATAAAATAATGAATTATCTGTTGATGAGGTGCCACAGTGGTTCATTGGTAGAGCGCTCACTTCTGGTGCTAGGGGTTGTCGGATCGACCCCTGCTCATGCCATGTGGGCTTTGTGGTGGACAAACACCGTGTGCATGGGTTTTCTAGGAGTTCTTCCGTTTCCTCCCACTTTCTTCATTACACCAATTCATCCCATCATCATCCATATGGCCTGCGCCATAGTTGCCTAGATGCCTTAAAATAAAATTAAAAAATTTGTGGATGAAAAATGAAGTTAAAGGAATTGAAACTCCTTTCTGCTGCTCCTCCTTTCAAGCAGCATAGGTGTTTAGCTGCTAGGGTTGATTGCACTAGCAAAAGCCGGCTGCACGATGGGGTCGCAACTACGCCGTATACAAGCAGCAATGGTCTGCTGCTCGGGCTATGTGATAATGCATCACGTTGCGGTCCGTAGTCCTGCGATGAGATCGCCAATCCCCTACACCATTACGAGCAGCAGTAGTCGGCTGCTAGAGCTATGTGATGGAGTTGCATCACGTTGCGGTCCGTAGACCTGCGATGATGTCTTCATTCCAGTAAGCAAGTGGGAAGTAGAATTCTCAACAACAAGGCCCTGCTGCAGGACTTCCCATGGGCAGCAACGATGTTGGCAGCTGCCAGGGCTGATTGCAGTCAGTAAAACTGACTGGGCGATGGGGGCGCCACTTTCCTACGCCTGGGCCGCAGTTTTATACTACCATAGCAGGTGAAAGCGGAGTATATATGCATAGTATGCTGCTGGTCCCTCCATATTGGCCCCCTGCATAGAGTGAACGAGGAGCATCTCATTGTGGTTTGTCAGAGTGTGTGAAGTGATTTATTCGTATATGTGGTGTGCAGTGGTTTTTTTTTTACGTTTTTGGTTCAAATAAAACATAATCCTTTGTGGTTCTGATATCCCCTTTTCAGTGTGTGTGTGTGTGTGAGAGAAAGTGTATCAGTGTTTTCTTCAGTATGTCAGTGGTGTGGTTTCTCTGTTAAGTGATGTGCACAGTGAATATGTCTGCTTAATTTGGTTGGCTTCGGGAGTCGGTTATTCAAAACACCGGAATGTATGTCTAATAGTTTAAAATTCTCCTCTCTCTGAAATCCAGGACTGATTTACGTATATTTAGGTAAAGAATTTACAGTATGGTAACCTTGTTTAGAAATCATAGAAATTCATACCTTGCACTTTGTGTATGTTAAGTTATGAAATGCACAGCCCATCTTCCCCTTAGTTTTTGATTGTTTGTTTCGAAATTGAAGTGGCTAAATTGCATATGATTCCGATAAGACAGTCTACTATAGTAAACCGTGAAATTAAACGTACGTAAAGTTTTAATTCGAAAGTTCAAAACACCTTCGTTACTTTCGATATCCGTCGTAGTTGTCCAGTATGTTTTATCCAACTAGCGGTTAGGTTGTGTTGGTTTAAATTGTAAATACATACGAAATTTTGACAATAACTTTCGAAATATCAAACGCTAAATTTTGCCCATTTATCGATGTATTTGGTCGTTTTTACAGTAAAGAAATGTTACTTTTTGTGATAGTAGAAATTCGTTTTAACTGAGGCAAAGTGCAATTTGCGTAACCTAATGTTTTGGAACTGAAATATCATAATCCTTCTTGGAAAATGTGTTTGTGAAATGATGGCCCTGCTCAGATGCAGAGCATTATTGTAATTATACTCGTCTTTACCTGTTATAGGAAATTTACAGTATTTTTGAAAACACGTTTTGATATGCTAAAGCATTTATTTAGAAACTTTTTTTTCTTCATGAAATTCAGTGATCAAATCTTTTGCATTGCATTTGTTTTTCCTAAGCAAAAATAAATACATTTTACCAGATGTTCCTTGTGTGTAGGTTTTCATTAAGAAGTAGGTAGTTTACCTTCATAGCTGTTCTAAGGTTCTCAATCTTTCGTTATTTCAGACCGCGGAGTGATATTTTTCTACATGTGTATAATAATATGGTTCAGATGAAGTTAGGTTCGGATGTTTTGATCAGTTACGTCAGTGAATTTTAGAGATTAATGAAATCAGTTAAGTTTATCTAAATTTCGCGATCAGTGCTAACTTGCGCGTGGCTGCGTTGGGCCTTGTACATTTTAATAACTAACCGTTCAGTAGGCCTGGCCTTCAAGATTTCGTGTACTGGGTGTAGAATGTGTGGGTTAAGCTTGTAAGAACGAGGTAGGATGTTGGATACCGGAATGAAGTTGCAGTTTTGGACTTGGTTCGAGTGCACAGGCGCCCCACGGCCGAACTATCCTCACAGTGTCGAAGTGCAAAGGTCGAATACTGCTCCAGGGACGGGAATTGGGTTCCGCCTGGAAGTTTATAGTTAAATGTCGCGTTTTTGTTTTTGCGTTTATGGAAAGTGAATTTTTGATGAAGACGATGAGAATAGTAGCTGAATAAGGAGGAATGTGCTATGAATTGACCGGTCTGCTCGATGTCCTGATGGGAACCTCTGAATAGTAACCCTGTTACAGTAGGTCAGTAGGAGTTCTATATATTTTTCTTGAATATTCTTCGACTGTTTTCTTTGCGCATGTTTTATCTTAAGATTTTATTTCTTCTTACTTCTGGATCTCTTTAATGAACATTGTCCTCCGAAAATGCAGATTTTGGAAGCTGATGTGTATTTTGAGTACTGTTTCCAGCGGGATGTTCTCGCGCAGAAGTCTCCCCCGCACCCCGCCCTTTTCTCTTTGGGGTCTTTTCTTCAGTGGTTTAGCCTTCTGCTTTTCGCCAACTTCTCTGCGTTTTGGCACTTCTGTTCGGACTCCTTCCATACATGCTTCGTGTTCTAGACTAGTGGGTATATTGTCTTCGGTGAGTATTATGCTGAAGCAAGGCATCGAAGGGTAGGTACCCGCCTTGTTTTCCGATCCGATTGCGGTTCTTTTTTGTTCCTTTTGTGCCCTCTTCTGTAGCGTAATGTAGGCTTGTCTCCCGGGTAGGTTTAGCCACGTTATATGAAGTTTTGGGTAATTCCCCTTTGAGTGACAGAGCGCCGCGGGCCCCCTGTTTCCTTTTGCGTTTGCCTTCCTCCGGGAAGAGAGTCAGACATTACACCCGCAATCGCAAAACACAATGTTCATTTGGAAAAGTGTCAAAGAATTTTATTAAAAATTTAAAGTTGATGGCGCTTTGCTTTCTTATCATTCTTGCTTGTTACAATTTCAGACACATTTGAGAAATTAATTTAAAATTGTGTCGCTAGGGGGAACCAATAATATAGTTTATTTCATTTAACTAAATTGTAAATATTAGTGTTAACCCACGCTTTTAACTTTCAGAATTAAATGCCAAAATTCCCTGAATCAGTGTTTAGCCAAGAAATTAATTATTTTGTATTAAAGTTCCAAGAATGACATTGGTTAATTTATAACCCACCAGAACAAGGTGTGACATGTTTGTCATAGGAGTGAAAACTTGATTAATCTGAAATTCCATTAACTTGATTCTTAGCCCAGAGCGTTTCTTATTGATATCAGAGTTTGTCATTTTAGCAATAATGGGTCATCCGAATATTCAATTTTGATAACATATTAGTCCAATTTGTAGGGTATAATTTTACGTAAAACTCACACAAAATTGTGGAACTCTGAAAATTTGCAACAGAAGTTGCACCTCTTCGGTGTCAGCTTCAACCAATATGGCCGCCACCGACACCTACGGCATCTTATAAACAACATTAAATGGCCCAAATTTCGAGAGGTGCTTCCTCACATCAAAACAGTTAGAAAGTTCCTTCGAAGAAAATGTTGAAACAAGTTTTCAATATGGTAATTTCATCGTCAAGGAATCAATATGGTTTACCAGGGCAGGCATGGAAATCTCATCTTTCGTTCATCAATTACAAAAGTTCCCACAAGATCTTAAAAGTACACCTCCAAACGAAGTTAAACCAAGTTCAATGCATTTCCGAAATCAAACATATTGGATAAGATCAGGTAATTTCGTGACATGTTTATATTAAATGAATTTTTATAAGGAAAATAACAAACCATTCTTGTTAAACTATTAGAATCATCCTTCAAGGCAATGTTTTCCACCTTTTTACTAAAGTACAATAAACAGTAATAAAAACAATGAAAACAAAACTAAAGGGAAGGGTTATTAGGTGATAGTGGTAGGTTATTTGGTGATAGTGGGTAGGTTATTTGGTGACATTATGAATTATTAAGCAGAACTTTCCCTAACCAAATGTATATGAAACAAATGTATCACTCTGATTCATTAGACGATTTTTGCACAAAAGTCGTCACACCTGAACATTTTTATGTCCTCGTTAATGTCATTTGCATAACAATTTTCATCGACCTAAAGGCCGTAAATCAATAAAAATTCAAATGACCATTTTCATGAAATGGTTGCATGAAAAAGCCTTACTGAATTCAGCTTGCACCTGTCTTGCTTTTGACATCTTGTGAATACCAAAATCTATATTTCGAACACATCCAGGCAACATCATGCTTGTCCAAAGAAGTGACGTTCACTTCCGAAAGTTCTGGAGAAAATTCATCTCTTTTCCATAGTTTTAGATAAGGCTCATAGGCTTAAAATTGACTGAAACACCATAAGGTCTGTGCTAAAACACTGATGGAGTTTTAAACTTTTCTGCCTTTGAAAGAAATATAGGTTCTTGTGCAGAGAATGGCATACAAAAAATAAAATTCAAAGCACTTTGGATGAATTTCGGTTAATATCTGTAAATTACAACACAAAGTTTCTCTTATATTTCTGCAAATCACTGATCTTTGTTACAGAGAGCAAGACATAGCACAGATAGTGAATTCAAAATAAATAGCATGCCAAGAAAGGTAAAATTGTCAACATTGACCTGCTCGCTTCAAAAGGGAACTGACTTTCGGTGACTTGTCTCGTAAAAATGATCACTAAATAACCTTTTGTTATCCTATAAAAGGAAATTGGTTCAAATGATACCTACATTTTGAGAATACTAGAATTAATAAGCAATATAAAGATAGAAGGAAAAGAGACGGAATAACATTCATCTGCTTTTTTCGCATTTCTTCAGTTGTTGGCTGCTTATCGAGTGTTTTCGTGCATTCCAAAATTTCTTGTCTAATAAATTTCGTTCACGTAACCTTGATACGTGCATGATGTTCTTTTTCTAGATCTTCCTTACATTCAAAGTATCAAGCATCACTCAAGATATTCTCCGTAATATCTTTCAACGTATTGATGCTTTCTTGACCTGTTCATTCGTTATTTAGGTGATTCCCGTAATACTCTTGGAACTTCCGTTCAAGTTGTTTCTCGCTGTATGCAGAATCTTAATGTGCCATCTTCTCCACTAGCTCCTGCATTGAATAGTGATATTCACCCTTTTCTTACGAAACTTCGAAGCGATCTGTAAAACCTTGGTGTTTTTTCTGACTGTAGGGGTGGATCAATTATCCTCAAAGACTCACCAGATTCTTGAAACGGAGGTAGAGGTAGTGATCTAGGGCTGCAAAATGCCTTGTAGCATTGTTGGTGGCATCTTCCTTCTGTTGCCACGAGATCAGTAGCACTGTTCACTAGTAACTGCATAACATCATCCCATTTGTCTGCACGATGCAGTCGCCCAAGGTCAATCATGGCAGATCTCAGGGGAAAAGGATATATTACTGAGGAGACACTTATCTTTTTTTTCGAGTTTGACTTGAAACGAGATTGTATTTTCTGTGGTGCTGAAGCTCACGAAGAAAAGAAAAGAAATCTAAAAACTATAGAGAAAATTCATCAACTTAAGATGCTGATACATGTGTCAATGTGTGTGGTAAAACACGTGCAGACTAGTGCAGAGATGCTCTGCAGTTAAGGGTGAATAGTGCTATTGGTCTCGTGGCAGCAGAAGAAAGATACCGCCAGCAATGCTATGGACATTAATTGCAAACCCAGATCATTTTCCCGCACCTCTGTTTCGAGAATCTGGCAAGTCGTTGAAGAAAGGAAATTGGTCGACCCCTACAGTCAGAGAAACAGCAAAATTTCACGTATATGTTCGAAATTACGGAAAAACAGGATGAGTATTATTATTCGCTGCAGGAGCTAGTGAAGACGAGTGCAGAATTTGAACATAAAGATGCTGCGTACAGAGATAAATAACTTGAACGGAAGTTGCAAGAGAATTTTCGGAAAATCATCTAATTACCAAATCACCAGCTCGAAAAACATTTCGGAATGCACGCAAATACTTGATAAGCACCCATTCTCTTATTCCAGCCTCTTTTGGAACGTTTCTTCGTGAAATTATTGTTAAGACAAAGTTAAGACAATGAATCGCTGCAACAACTGTTTTCCATGTTCACCTAACTCAATAAATCCCAGGAAAAAATTTGCAGCTGCAGTAAACACAGTCTGTAAGGTAGTAACACTGACGATACATTGAACACCTGCCATTATGTCACGCATCATGCAAAATTTAACCTTGCAACACTTTCAACAGCATCAGATATCTGTAAACTCCACTTCTTGCGAATGTGTCATAAATCATCATGTACAGTCAAGGTTACACAACGATCTCAGTCCTCTTGAATTGGGATGGGTGACGTTGAGTGGACAGTTACTTGTAATTCCGTGTCCTCAAAGTGTTCCTCGAGACTTGCTCTTGAAAATAATTTCGTGTACCGATACATGTAAAAAAAACTGATAAGTGAATGCGTTGTAGTACATGTCGGTGCGTCGGACTAAAGCATACCAGTTTGTGTGTCCATTAGCATGGAATTACTTGTGTAAATGCTCAGACTCTTGACAATTCTGATACTGACAATTCAGATAGTTAATGTTATGATAAAGGGAACGGACACAGAACATGCTAAGTGAGTTGAAAGTTTAATCAGATTCATTTCTATCTTCTTCTTCCTTATTATTTCTAATATTCTCAAACTGTAGACATCACTTAAACAGATTCTTTGTTACTATAATGTATTATGTTTGATTTCTGAAAAGCTTTTGACTCGGTTTAACTTCGTTCCACGCTGTAGTTTCAAGATAACTATAATACATCCACTTTTTTAAAAAAAACATCATAATTGTCAAGAATGAGCATTGTCTTAATTTTTCATTGTCTTTATACCGCATATAACTTTGGATGAATACTAGCCATATTAAATGAAGTCGGTAAGAAGTGTAATGAGTTGGTGCAGCTGCTGTAAATCCAGTGGATAACGAATAAAACATAAACATACAGTGTGTCGCTGAAATAATGGTCCACACTTCGGGAGGTGACTCCTCACATCGAAACAAGAAAAAACGTTTCTTGAAGAAGTGTAGTTTCCGACATACATGTGCTCAAAGCAAGCGAGGCATCTCCACAAATGACGTCATATATCGACAAAATTTCGAAGTAGGCAGTGTCGGCGTAGTAAACCATAATCGAAGTAGTGCCCAACACATCTACTTGTACAACGTTTAGAATTGAATGAAACTTAGATGGGATTTCCATGGTTGCCCTCATAAACCATATTGATTCCTTGACAATGAAATTGCTATGTTGAAAACTTGCCTATGTGGCACCTTCTCAATTGTCAATAGTACTCGAATAGACGTATTGGGTACTACTTTGTTTGTAGTTAATTACACCGACACGGCTTACGTCATTAGTTGTCGAAATATGACGTCATTTATGATAATGTCTCGCTAACGTCTTAGAGTAACTCCGAAAGTACACATATTTTCAAATTTCTTCGAAGGAACTTTCTTTTTGTTTTCATGTGAGGAACCACCTCTCGAAATTTGCGCCATTTCATGCTGTTTATATGACCCAGTACGTTTTTAAAGGTGTCGGCCATATTGGATCGGTCCCCATATTTAATGAAGCTTATAGACTAGAGGCGGGGACTCTTAATATGTTGTTATTTATGACTAATGGAACCTCTGTGCAAATTTTCAGGAGTTCAACGATATTGTCCGGATTACATCCATTAGTAGACTGGGCTATACACGTTATATACTATTTGTAGTTACATATGTCATGTAGCAAAATTAAGTTAAAGGACATGATTTAGGTAGCAACATACTAACGCGTATGCTAACTCTTTCCGCAACATATGTACATTAACTATTAACAAATTAGAAATCAAATTAAGATGTTTTCGATATACTTACTGGTAATTAAGAACAAATTTATATTTATCGTCGGTTTGGTGTCAAATTATTGAAACTCAACAGATAGCTCTCATCGAATTCTTACAAAATGTATAAAACGAAGAAAAATTCAGTATAAAGCAGGGTGTTAGTTCTTACATATTTTCCCCTAATTATTCTGATCAAATCTGTTGAAACTTCAACAGCTTTTTTCTCTCTCGGAGGAATCGGCTCAACTTGTTGGAAAAGCTTCCATTAAAAGTTTGTAACAAGGTACTGTTAATAAAATATGACTAGATGAAAACTTACATTTTACTCACTTTAAATTTGAAAAGTATGCAGTTATGAAACGTTACAGTTACAAGTAATAAACTTATGTTTGCATGTATGCAGCACATAATATTAGTTCAGTGCAGTGATAACATATATTCTTGAATTGTTGGACTAAGGTATACTTTTTTAAGAAACATTCTCCATGCCATACGTCTAATTTTATCCGCGTAAATCTAGGATTGTTGTCTCTCCTTGCTTAGTTCTTAGCATATACGAGAAAACCTGTAGAAGTAACAGGAATTTTATTATAAACTGCATGGAAAAGTATGCAAAACGAAGATCCCATTTCGGAACATAAAAAGGGTCCCTACCTCATATCTCAAGCAACACATAGACATCAATTTTCACGTCAAATGAAGGTCACAAATTGTGTACAATGACGTAATAAACACGTGATAAATTATAATTAAATATTACATTTGGATAGACGTCATTTACATGGCGAATGTAGGACGTTTTTTAGTAATCCTTAATTGACGTTTCAACTATTTGCCTATTTGGGGGGGGGGCGTATGTCATGCAAAAGGTTTGCACGATGAAGTTTTAAATGACGTTGCTATGCCATTTTAGTAATTACGTCACCATTATTTGAAATACCATATGACGTCCTTTTTCTTCGCTTGACGTCTTTCGAAATTGCATAACTAACAAATGATGATTTCACGTGTCTCTAATGCTTGGGATAGAATTCGTGACAATCAGGCAGTATGCGCATGCGCAATAGCTCTTTCAATATGGACGCTCTTTTGTAGACTTACGGCGTGAAAACGATAAGATGCCAGTGTATAATACCAAGGAAATATCAATACACAGGCCTCCGCTGGGAAAGTCATGCTATATATCAGGATGTCAAGGCCCCTATATTAATGGTCTTCCAAGAAAAGGATCAAACTGTGATTACTGCCCGTTACAACGACATTCTAGTGTACAAGCTAAAGTCTGCAATATTATCAAAACACCGGAATTTGTCTCATGAGGCGTATTGTTGCTTCCGAACAACGCCTGCTGCCATATGGCTGTGTATTCAGTGGATACACTATATATGTGCTCTGAAATATCCATATTACAGTCTGGACTTGGCGCCATCAACCATTTACTTGTTTGGCCCTTTAAAAGAACAATTGCGGGGTCTACAGTTTGCAGTGACAAAGAGGTAATAGAGAGGAATGCACAGGCCATACCAGAATTTATTTTCTTGAGGGCACTGGCAACCTTGTGGATAGGTGAGCCAAGTATGTTGCAAATAAGGAGAAATGGTCAGAAAAATAAGATACACTCCATTTCTGTCAGTAATATTGTAAAAAGGTTACTAATAAAATTCACGTTATTTAATGCATTTTGTCCGTAGAAATTTCACAATAAATTGCGTTTGGTTCTCAACTGGCTATTAAAGTTTGTATACAAAGTATGGGTAAATAGATCCTTGATTAAAATTACGGGAAAGGGCTATATGTTTAATTGTAGAGCATATGTAAGGAAAAGACGGTTAGAGTGAAATCTCGTTGTTTCCGACCACGTACGCAACGAACAAATGTTACTGTTAGTGCCAATGGAAAGAAGATAGTGACTGTCTTTTATGACGTAATGCGAAGATATACTTTCTGCTTGGCGTGCGAGTAGAGAAAACCCAGTATGTGTATGAGCGACCTTTTAGAAGATGGTGAACAAAAGGCTGCCAAGTATTGTAATATATCCACGATATGTTATCTGTTATATCAGGTAATATCTTTGTTATAATACAACGAAATTATATTGCAAAAGATTCACTAACGTTGTATAGGTTATATTGCTTAAAATTAAAAAAGTACCAAAGCGGGCTATAAGAAAAAGACAAAATAGGACAAAATGAAACGTTTATAGCAATGACAGAACATTGAAGAAGCTAGAAATTTGTTAACGTTGCATTTTATTCCGTTTGTAATAATTATAAAATCATATGTTATTGTTTACATATCACTAGACTATAATACACTTTAGATTCTTATATCAAAATATTAAATTGGTATCAACATATGTTTCTTTCTGCCTGGATTGTGTCGGATAAAATGGAATTTTACATTACTTACCTACTTTATGGCTTACGGAACTCGCAAGTTCATCACCGCAGTAACAAACGTTCACCATAGGATTCTCTCCTGGGCAAGATCAAGTCAGTTTTTACCATCAGCACTTACTTCTAGAAGATCACTTCTAATATTGTCCTCCCAAGCTCGTCTCGGTCTTCCCAACAGTCTCTTTCCATCCACATAACTCTATTAAATATTCTATTCGATCCACAAATTTCACTATTTCTTTTTAACTTTACGCTGAAATTTGCGAGAGATTCTAAGGTTTCCTTCGGTGTATTAAATATTTAATTATCTATTTTTGTTCCAGAGTTATGACGCGCTAAATAAAAAGTGCCCCACTTTGTCTGGCTTTACTTTATACCTTTCTGCGGAGTTAATTCAGTTTTATGTGAAACTGCGGGCGGCATCTAGTAATTTGTGACCTTCTAATTTGTATCAACGTAATACATCACTCAGATTAATCTACAGTCCAAATTCGGACCACCTAGCACAGCTTCTTCTCGGTGTTGAGATTTTATTTTCAGGGAGGTGGACGCTCGGATAGCGCGCTCACCTTTGGTGCCATGTTTTATTGATTTGATCCTCGTCCGGTTCATGTGAGCATTTGGAATACTGTTGACATGGTCCTTAGTAACCAGTTGCTCGATTACGACCTTAGTACCAATTGAGGATCTGGTACAAGAAGAGCATTTCAGAAGAAGTGCCTTTTTTATTAAAACGCTTTGTTGTGTTTTTCCATTCTTTTATCTACATAATCACTAAATTGTAGGTTAATATTTAAAAAGTTGAGATCAGGAGAAGCCAAAGTATGAAGCAATCTATGTATTCATTTTGCATAGAACACTTTTCTGCGACTGTTTCTCCGTCTTCGTTATGAGAACAGGTATGCCGGACACTGACTTTAGTTGCTTTTGTTAAAAGTTATTGCAAAGCTGCTTTTGTTTTGTTTGTTTTTTCGCTCAGTCTGTGTAAAGAAAAACACAGCTTTCTGACAAGGCTTGAAATTAAATGTAACAGCTTCAGAAGTACACCACCGGCTTCTTCGAACGACACTCTACAATTACTTCGATAAGTTGTAGCTTAGGAAAAGTGCCCCTTCTTGCACCCAACTCTTCAATCAACCTCACTAACAAGGAAACTGTCTCCGGTGGAAATCATCGTAAATCAATGTGAAACTTTCACAGTGCATTGTTCAAGACTCCTGTAGTACTATATTTTGAAATTTAGCACAACACAAGTTAAAGGACTTTAAAAATTTGAGAAATTTAATTCTGAACGCCTGTTGGGGTAGGCAACACTTCATACATATGCGCGGAAGGCATGAGTTTTCCTTTTATTTTCATTCAAAACGGCGAATTGAAGATATTTTCATGATAAATCAAAGTTATTGATGAAATTGACGTATTGATTAATTGTATTGATCCCTGTCAAATGCGAATATTATATAAATACAGGGTGACCCAACGAAATGTTTTTCAACATGTTCATTTCGTAACCTTTGATTTCCAGAAAGGATTCCGGCACATCTCATTTATAATTCCAAGGAGAATGTATTATTTCAAGGAGAATTTTAAGGCTAGTGATTCCACCGCGAGTTGATATTTTCCAAGGGGTTCGGAATAACGGGAAAGTAGGATATTATGGTCAATAGTAGCAGTCTGCGCTCACGTCACCGGAAAGTGTTGAATTAACACAGTAATTTGTTTTGCAGTGTACCTATATCTGTAACGAAATCGAATACTACGAGGTATGGAGTAAAAGGAAAATAGAATATTTCCTCTAAAGTCTTTGTATGGTACATAAACCGGATATGAATCTTAGAAAACAATGGTAAACCACATGAGAAAAAAAAACGTACTTTTTCCATTTTGTGCAAAATTGAGATAAGAGCCCCATCACTCAGTTACATCTTTCAAGGTCATTTTTAACGAACTATCATGCTTGAAACTAGCATGTATTGTCCGTCTGCTATAAGTAAATGTTCACGTGATGAGCTGGTATACGAAACGCTAATTGTGGACCTTTAAAGTGTTTTCCTGTAAAATCAAGAAAGAGGACAAAGCATGTTCTTTTCCTGTGGTCTTCAAATGAGAGAATAACAATGGAGAAAGAAACATTCATTAAGAAGAGGAACAGATTGGTTGAAACTTTTGTATGAAGTATTGTGCTGTATGGAGGTAAACTGTAGATCCTATAGTGTAGTGAAGAAGCTTCCGAAGCGCGGACATGGAGGGGGAGTGGAAAAAATCATCCGGATACAAAAGATACGTCATATGCAAGTACTGAAGAGATCGGGCGAAAGACGAAGTATCACGAAGATCGGTAGTTTTTCGAGTGACGCTAAGAAACGAGTCTGTTAACGGCACTCACATATACTGTATATACAGCTAATTGAGGATCTAGCAAACGATTTTTAGTACCATGGGGTTTTGGGGGTCAATTGCGAGCCTCATGGAGGTAAATTGATGCTTATTTTTTTAATAGGAGTTACCGTTTTCGAGATACGGAGCCCACCAAGGTCCGAAATCGACCTTCTCTATGATGACTATGCACTTTTTTAATGTATAGTCTTACAAAATAAGTGATATCAGTACAAAAAAAAACTTCGGGGTAAAGGGAAGAGTGACGCAAGAATTCTACTCACAAAAGAAATTATATCCATTTTGCGAGTGACTTTCATTGTGTCACTATGGCGGAATTGTTTCCTTAAGAGACTTAGTACCCTCCCTTCCCACAAAGAAAGTCACTCGCAAAATGGATATCGCTTCTTTTGTGAGTAGAATTCTTTCGTCACTCTTCCCTTTACCTCGAAGTGGTTCTTGCATCTAACCCTTTACCCCGAAGAAGGAAAGTACGAATCTAACTCATTGAGAGTAATAAGGAAAATAAAACGTAAAGGAAAGCGGCAAGATTCGGTTAAATGAAGATAGCGTAACTTACATTGAAGGTCCTACCTCTTTCGGAAGGCCACTAATGGTAGTAATGATGGATAGAATGATATAAAGAAAAAGGGAGTTAAATGCACACATATTCTTTGCTGCATTGGGCATGAATATTTACATCATCCTTAAATGGAATTTTCAAAATATTATGTTTGCTTCAGAAGAGATAAAACCTGCCCATTCCACAGAAAGGGGAACGTACATGTTAGGCATGGCCGTGCCAGAATACAGTAATATCTAGTTAAAATACTAATTCATTACAACAAAAAGTAAACAAGTATAACAAATCAATGAGTGAAAAACGAGCTGCGGCAACTCAGATTTTAGACGTTGTCTTCGCATTAGGGAGGTCCATCCTTTGATACCAGTGCCGACCATCCTTACTGAGGGTTTTCAGGGTTTATTCTCAGTTTTACAAGGCAAATACAAGGATGATACCTTCAATTTAGTCATTGGCTTTAGATGTGACGGCGTTAAAGGGCTTCCCCGTATCGGGACGCGCATTAGCCATAGTGTTATTATCACCCATACAAACAATTTTATCTTATCTTAGGCGTGGCTGACTCCTTCCCTCTACCATATCCCGGTCTAAGCCATAGATAAAGGCCATAAATAAATAAAAATCAATGAGTGAAGAAAATCATAAAAATTGCCAATAAATATATTCTTCTTTGGGGTAAACTTAGTATTAGAAAATTAGGACTTTCGTGTATTTATATCATGTGAAAAATAGAATTAAAAATATATTTTTAAATATATAAGATGGGGAAGCTGGGAATCAAAGGGGAGCCAGTTGTTGAAGTTACAATCAATCAAGTTTGGGAAGCGCATAACTTTTCAAACATACACTATTTTAAATCAAAAATAATACAGGTACTTAGTTGAAATGTTATTTTATGGAACGTAGAAAGAACATATTGAGATAGGTACACGCGAGTTCACAAAATGGCATATGGGTGTATTTTCTATCCCCGACAAGTAACACAATATGGTAATAATTAGACAATATTTGATATAGACGTGCAATTGACGCTCCACATATTGTGCTTGCAACTCAATATTGCCAGATAGTTCTGTTTACTGATCTCGAAATAAACTCCATCGCTCAACTTATATGAATCCGATTGTACATTCTATCATTAGAAAAGTAACATTTCCCTCGATAACTTCATTTTTCAAGATGGATCTAAATTAGACCACTTTCAATCTCAGACCCTGATACAATTATCGCGGTCCGCAATAGGACTCCTAACGCAGGTTGGGCAACACGGAAATCCCGAATAAATAAAATAAATACAGTAAAACCATCGTTCATTAATAAAGTTTTCCGCTTGATATTAAGCTTAAGTTTGTTCATACTTTTCCAAAGCTTTCGATTTTAATTAGTAGAAATTGTCGATGTCTTCGGATTCGGAGAGAGAAATTTCGGTTCATGTTCTTGCTGACTCAGCTGCGGGAAGGTGCTGAAAACAAGTCAGCAACTTTGACTGTCTTTCCTCCGTACTTCAATTCTCTGATAGATATGCAAACTAGCTTAATCGAAACCTTCTTTCTTCGTAAGAAGAACAAACTTGATAAGAAGCGACAAGAATCCTTTATCACGGTTTATGCAAATAATTTTTGGTGATTAAGTTTGCACCACTGCCTTGGTAGGAGCACGCTCTCTCTCTCTCTCTTTTCCCTATTTCGCTCTGGCTCTCTCCTTGTGGAGCGCAAAAAAGAACAGGGAAGAGAGGTGTAGTGAATATTCTGTGTCTGTCGTGCTCGCACAAGGGGCTGAGGTTGCGCGCGCATATCTTGACGAATTCGCTGGACTTGTGCTCTCCCAGTCGGGGTCGGACTTCGGTACGGAAGAGGTCTGCCAGCGCGACCCAACCGCGACCTTATGAAAGACACTGAGATCAAAACTAGCCCCCCCTTAATCATCAGGAGCTGCAACCAAGACCTCTATTGGACATAACGAACAACAGAGAGAGCGCGAATCGACCAGGAACCAAGAAACAGCATCACAAGCTCCTTCTCTTTCTCACACACGTTCTGTAAAAACATCACAGCAAAAACGAAAATTACAACTTTAAAAAAAGTTTTATTTACAGTGTTCCCCTATGTTGTGTGCAGTTAAAAACCTTCCGTGGTATTTTTTTTCTTTGTAGTGGATTTATGTAAAAACATAAAAAAAAGAGTCGAAACATTGGAAAGGAACCAATGACCCGTTTGCAGTGACATTAGTACCGACCGAACCGAGTCTCGAACCACAAACCGTCCTTTTGTATATAAACACAAAAAAACATATGAATGTCAATCTTTAGGATTTAAAAAGCAAAAAGGAAGACTATTTTGGTGTTTTGGTGTTGTTGCTGAATGTTTTTATTACAGTTTCAAAAAGGAGTCTTTTTTTAGTGTCGTTCCCGCGTTATATAAGTTTCAATGCAAAAAGCTGTATTTACACCTGTTGTCACTGTTTTAGTGTTAAAAGTAATGAGTGTTTTTTTCGTTGTGGTGAATTAAAATAAAAACACATAATTTTGGAGCGATATAAGGAAAAAAGAAAACCGGAAAAAAAAAATTCCCACAATGGATGACTTACGGCGGTGAGTGACCTTTTGTGGCCGGTGGTGGGGGTCAAAGGTCACCATGGTGACCTTGCTCCTAACCGCTTTTCTTTTGGCGCTGACCTTATGTTCGACGACAATAGCGGAACACAGCCGGAAAAGACCCCACGATGTTTTTATTGCGGGTTTTTTCCCCATGGACCCAAATATCCCGGAAAGTTCGGTGGGGCGGGGTGTGATGCCCGCTGTCAAACTTGCCGTCAGACACATCAATGACAACCCAGATGTCCTCAGAAATTATCGGCTCCACATTTACTGGAATGATACTAAGGTAAGATGTGTTGATTGTTTTCCTTATTTCTTAAATTGATTTTTCTTCTGTAATATTAGGATAGGTTCACACTAAACAATTTATTGAAAATATTTTTCTTGACAATTTTATGCATAAGTAACAAATTCTTTGGCTGTGAATTATCTAAAACTCCAATATTTGAAGACCTAATTTTTGTCATTTTCCTATGGAGGAAAAAAAAGTTTTTTTTTAGTAATCACCAAAAATCCATCCGCACTAGGGAAATTAAGTTCAAGGCACCCAAAGCAGGCTTCCTAGATTATTCGATTTTATTAAATATATTGATGATTTTAACTTGGAACTTTATTTATGGCCTTTAGGTAAGTTTGGTTGAGGCCAGGACACGGGGAGGATGTGGAAAGTCGGCCAGGGCCTAGTGTGAACGTACGTTCACCGAATTGTCTGGTGCGACCGAGGAAAATTCCTGGAAAAATATCCTCGAGGATGGCTTGTCGTTGATCCGAGAATCTTCCGAATGAAAAGCCAATGCTCTACCAACCGAACTACGAGCGTTTGGTAAAAACTGCATTTCTAGTTGTTTAGTTATTGTTAACAATTTCCCTATCCCCATTTTAGTCTGTTGGTTACAATCGCAGATCGATCCACGAAGATTTCACCTCAGCATTTCAAGGATAGTCCTTAGTTTCATCAAGACAACCCTTCCAGTTGTTTCTCTGCACCCCCTCCCATATCTGCCTTAAGAAAGCTCGCTTAGGAGGGAAATCATCCCTCCGACATGTAACAGTCCTAGGCCATAGCTAGCTGCCTACCTCGCCCACAGATGCAAATTAGTAAAGGAAACTATAGAAAAAAGATGTTTCTACTTATCACAGTAGAGTACAGGTTCTTTCTTCACTAATAGTGGTCACTCCATATTCACCAGTTTGTTGAATAGAATATCAATAAGCGGAAATCCACTAATTTTCGTAACTTTTAATTAACTTGGTGATACCGAAGTACCGGTACTAACTATTACTATAAATACGTGCTACAGCAACAAGCTGGCATCTAGGGCGAGCTTTATTTTTATTCGATTAAAATACAGAACCAATAGTTGCTTGACAACTATTGCCAATTAAACAATTCCATGGTCTATTCGATAAAGTCGTGGACTTCGAAAAAAAAACAGAGGGGAGACACGCGGATACGTGCCCCGCTGTCGGCCATCGTCACTGAGGTTTACCAAGATTTTCATCATTTTTACCAGTCGAATGCCAAGATAGAATTTCAACTAGGCCATTACTGCTGTCACTCCTGTCCTTGCTTCCGGAAGCGTGATCGACCAGGAATTAAGACGTCACTGAATTAAGCAAAGAAAAGCTTTTTGTTCGCCGCCCACAAAAAAATTAATTAACGATAATTATTTCAAATTTTTGGCATTAAGATTGCGTCCGCTTCCTAAATCGGCAGATCTTTGGATCGAAATCGTTGGGCAATCTGACGAATTCCCTCTGGTTTCGCTCAGGTACCTAGAATTAAGCCAATGGTGTTAACTTCTGCTTTCGTTTGTAATAACTGTAAAAATTATTGATGAGATGTTCTCAACCAATTTCTGAAAGTCATTTACGTGCATATGAGCAAAAAATTAATAAAAACTCTTAAATAGAATTTGGAGTTAGAAATATAATACACTCTTCACCCAAACAAAGTGATTTAGTGGGAAACGTCTATTACTGACTACGGATAAGGCGACAATTCGAATTCACGCTTCGATTTAACATTCACGATTCGAATTCTACAACGGTTTTCTTACCTCGATTCTGGTGAATCTAGATCTTGAGTTAAAGCAGTGTCTACGCTTTCTCCTTAGTCCTTGCTAGTTCTACGAACACTATTGGAAATATTCATATTATACTGCAAATATTGAGTATTGAATAATGTTCGATGGTTTCTGGTATTTTTGAACATTCGAATTTGAAATATTCGAGAAGACTTAGCTGTACTGAACAGGGCTGAAACGAGCTGTATCCCAGAGCACGAAAAACAAAACGCCGAAACTCTAATTTCATTACAGTTCCAGGACTGGGTCAAGTTTCGGCCGGGTCGCTGGATAACCCAAGTTCCGGTTAGGCCGGGTCAGCAAACGTAACATGGTTTCAACTCTGGTAATCACTACGTTGATTGACATATAGGAAAAGAATTAACGTAAAAATCATTCTGGAGTTGTAGATTCTTATAATTTTAGAAGTCCACTGTTTTAGTCCTAAATTCAATTGAAACTTCCTTACAAAACCTGTGTCTAAATGTTTTCTAATTCTCTTTGTATGAGCACAAATGAGCGCTTTCGAATTCGGCTTAAGCGTGTAAAGTCTGAGGGATAAAAGTTCTCGGTGAGCAGTCTTCCGTGCAGGTAGACGTCACTGTATCCATTGAGATACCATTCCGATATTCGCTAATGAAACTGTGGAAAACCCTAGAAAACTTTAGTTAACATGACAGACAGCGGGGGCTCTAGCCTACACATAAAAAAAATATTTCTTAAAATTGAGAGAAAAAAATCTCATATTATGTGTGTCGAGAAACAATTTCATTAGACATGAGATATGAGCATTCTCATATAATTGAAAATAAGAACATGGCAGATTGAAAATAAAAATTATTGATTTTATTTCCAAATCCGTATAATCTCATTTCAAATTAAATGAGAATTAATAACATTCATTCTCGGGTGGACGTGTATAAGATTTCTTCTCTCAGTTTCAAGAAACTGTTTTTTTACTGTTCAGGTGCCTCTCTCTATTTCCGATCCGAAGTCCGCTTCATGATGTTACCGACTGGATCTCAGAGACTGTCTTTTAAAGCATGTTATTAACAGTGCACTTATTTACTTGGTTACTTAATGTCACAGACACACAACCTTCAGGCAATTTTTCATTCAAATTTGTAACTAGATGAACGTTACAGCAGCAATTTGATCGTGGGACAGTGTGGCTTCAAATTCAAGATCAACCATGCTTAGATAATGCAACCAAATAGTAAAGAAACGCATGATAAAATTAATTAAAAAGGAAACCCAATTAATATTTGTAAGCAAGTTTCCTGCCTGTTCTTAAGTAGATACTTAGCAGAACTGAAACGGTTCACTGGGTTATCTGTTTCAAGTTTTCCTGCGGATCGCCGGGTCAACGCTTAGAATCAGAACCCCACCCTGTGTCACTCCCTCAAATTCTCGACAAAACCCTTAACTTTAAAATTTTTGCTCTGAGAAATTGATAGAAACCGTACAAATTCCATTTCAATTTTGGCTTTACACCACCACCACAAACTAAAAATTATAGCAGAAACCCTGATTAGGACTTGGCTTGACCCGGTGACCCGCAGAGTAAAGCAGTTTTTAAATTCCTGCCTTATTATACATTGTTGTGTTTGAATAGTGTTTCTTTTAGGGGTGCGCTGGACAAAGGGGTGTTACTGCCACCAAACCACGGAAAATACCGCCGTCAAAAAGTTGCTAACATTAGTAATAGCACATGGAAATAGCCTCAGATCATCGGAAAGAAGCAAAAATACCCCTGGAAGTGTGCAATTAATTAATTTCACTCGGAAGTCTATTTTTGAAAGAATTGTGTGTTTGATGAAGTGTTAAATACCATGTAAGCATTTAAATATTCTAACGCTCGCGAAAATCAAGTCCCGGTATCTAATATTCAAGATAGTGCAAAATCGTCACCAGGCCAATTGGGTCAAGATTCAATCATCGATTCACCACCGAGTCAACGTGGTCATTCGCTTCACCCAGTCATTTCAGCTCTGCTATTGAGGATTGATAAGAGATTTTAAATGTAGATTATTTAGTGTTTTTCTCCATCACTGTAAGCCTAGTTTAAATCCCTACGCTCACGCATGATTCCTGGATTGATAAGGTGAAACAACGCCTCTCGGCGAATGCTTACTCGTAAATGTAAATTATGTGCAAAATGAAAAGAAAAAGTGGCTTGTTGAAGCCGGACTATGAAATGCTACCAAAAGGACCTCCTCTGACTGCTAACCCGCGCTGGATTCAACACCACCAAGTCTCCCAGCTACCAGTTAGTACGGAGCTACTTACGAGTCAAAATACAAATTTTGGTTTTAAATTCTATCATGCTTTTCTTCTTCCTGATGCAATTTCACACTTGTATTTTATCTCTCTATCCAGGACTATTAGTTTGTGTCAATCTAAATACGTCTTAATTATTTCCGAGAGTAATGAGGAAAAAATATTCGTTTTGAATGTGTTTGGGGATATTTTGTCTTTTACAGTTGAATAAAAGACAACGCTGCAGGTCCCGTGGACAATAATTGTATTTCACTGTTTGGAATGGAAACAATTGTAACCTCAGATATTAATTCTTGTATCAGAAATCAACCATCTGCAAAATGTAACCAACGATTTCAAGAATAAAACTGATAAAGTATGGAATAGCCTGAAGGACACGCAACATCTTGTAAGTATACTATCCACTCTTTCAGTTCTTAAAAGGTCATTGTAAGGCCAAGAGCAATTATTAAAAGATCAGATTCTTTCTGTATTCAGTAAAGATAACAACAAACATGACAAAAACAGACATTCAGGAAGAAATTAATCTCTTATCTAGGCTGATAAACAAAGAGTGACAAGAAACGAATGGTTAAACACCTACGTTTTCTGTTAGTACCTGGGTCTATGCCCTATGGCTTATAGAACCGGCAAGATCATCGCTACATAAACAAACGCTCACCATTGTATTCTATTCTGGGCAAGTCAGTTTTTATCATAAACATTAACATCTCGAAGATCCCTTTTAACACTGTCATAATGACGGCTTGGTCTTCTCAGCGATCTCTTTCCCTGCAACTTACCAAGGTAATGGAATAAAATTAGTTTCTTTTTTCTCTGCCCTTATTTCATTTTTCTTACAATTTCAGGAAATTTTATAGTCTGTGGAGTTCATTTATGCAGTCTCCTCCATTCTTCAGTTATTTCGGTCCGCAAATCTGTCTTAAAACGTTATTTTCAAATATATGAAATTCAGGTTTTTCTGCCAGGGTCATATCCCAACTTTTCCAACCATAAGGTATTTATTACCAGAAGAATAACTGTTCTGTATATTTTCGTTTTCAGCTTTCTTGATATTAGTCTCGATGTTAGGTGCTTCTGGACTGAATAGGAACATGACTTCCCTGATGGCCGATGTTAATTAATCATTTCTTCCCTGATATCCTTTTTGCTTGTTACATATCCTTTCAATTATTTGATTTTGTTTACTTTCTCTATGATCTCTTTATTGTGTCTCTATTTCCTTCATTTTGTCGGTTTATTATAATGTATGTTATTTTCTCTACGGTCACTTATAGATATATCTCATCACAACTTCTACCGAGACATCCGTGCTGCTTTGTAGTGCATCCACATCGTCCAGTATTAAATCTACGTGCACGCACTGCTGATTCAAGTTATTTAATGTTTGTTTGCCTCTCTTTGCCCTTCTTTATTCTTTAAATTGCAGATTATAGAAACAATGCTAGAGATTAGTGGTGACAAGACATCACTTTATTTCAATCCATTGCGAATCTCGAAACTATTTCACACTCGTATGGGGTCACTGAGACACATCCTTATTGCCTGAACTAGTTTTTTCGACATTCAAGATCGTACCAGGATGTTGTATGATTTATCCCTGTTGATAGAATCATATGCTTTCTTCAAATGTACGAACAAAATGTGAATCTTCCCATTGTATTCCCATTTCTTCTCTAAAAAATTGTCTCAAGGCTAAAATCTGGTCCAATGTAGGTTTATTTATACTTCTCTCTATAGTAGATCTATATACGTATCTAGATCTATTCTTAGGTATTCTGATGTAAGAATGTTCTTAATAGCGTGCGTTACTAAGACTTGGTTACCTTTCCTAAGTTAAGTTGCTTTTAGTTAATTTACGTTCGTTACTTTTTGTCACGTGACGTTACTCTGCTTTAGATATATTGTATAATACGAGACATATACTATAATTTAGGGTGAGGACAAACATACTTCGGGAAGTCGCAAACCGTCCAGTTTTAGTAGAAAATTTTGTGAAGGAGGAAACAAAAAGGAAGCGCTCCGGGATTGATCGGCGGACCGGACATTTTGACAGGTTTTCCCTAGTTTTCCTCGGCATGATTTACAAATGTTGGGATTGTAGTTTAAATAATACAATGAAACAACCCAAACAGCAAAAGGGTAACGGATAATACCAGGTCTATACTGGGCCAATAACGCGGATACCGATCATGGTTGGCCGTTCTGGCTAAACACCGATGTACATTTGCTTGGTACGATATTTCCACATTCAAAGCTATTCCTGAAACACGAGAAACGTCTTGTACTGCAACCAGAAAACGTTAAAAAGCTTGACAGATTAAAATATTAAGTTTAGGGGAATATTTCTTTGTGAAAACGTCATTTGCGTGATACCGATCAATACTGGCCGATTTCGTTTCGAAGAGTATCGCATATATCCGAGAATGTCTGTGTAATGAAGAAATAATACGCGTTATACAAAATTAACATAAAACTTCTACATACTCTTTGGTTAAAATCATTCTGTAATGAAAATACGGTCAGCACATTCTATGTCTGAGTTTATGAAGTGAGCATTCCATGTAGTATTCTTGAAGAATGGCTGCCTAGCAGAGTGGCTAATATAACGGATAACAAATCACAATGTTGCAGGTCCAAACCCCCAGCTGAAGACGAATAAAAAATTTTCAACTCGAAATGAAAACGAGAAAATAAGGCGTGTAATGAATAAAATACAGAATATAATTACGATTACATTTTTTAAAAAACTACTGTAAAAATATACGTAATTTAGTTTATTATACTGTGAAAATCTCTCAGGAAAAGATTGTGATTTCCAAATACGGATGGGCATCAATGTGGACAATATCAGCAAAAATCTTCGCCATATTGAGCAATATTAAATAAGAAGATCGATCGAAATCCCAAATCGTGTGTTATTGATATCGGTTGATACGGATGTGCTACTGGGAAACGACATGAAAAGGTAAATATTAAAATATATGAACGAAAGCAAGTAAATTATGTCGGACAAATTTGCTAACATTTACATTCTCTAGCTAACAATTCTTTTACTTTAAAACGAAATATTTTTTTTATCTTAAGTTTTGCTATCTTTTTTACTTTGTACATTCTTTTCTTTTGTTCACAATGGTTTGTCGTGTTCCCAAATCTTCGAACGTTAATTTCATTTATTTCCTGACGTTATGCAATGATGAAATTTTGGAAAGTGACATATATCGGGTAATAATACAATATTTAATTGTTACTTTCACATGTTTTTATATGTTTTAAAAACATATTTTTATTTTTATTTTTACTATGGAGTTCTTGATCCTAAAATAAATACTATCCTGCAACGATATTGGGATTGACTAGTCGCAGAACATTTTATGATTTAGATCACAAAACTTTAGCTTGAGAAAAAGTATCCGAACACCGAAATAACTCGAAAAAAATATTTTTAAAAAGTTTTTAAAGACATGCTTTACTTAAACAATTCGTAATGAAAAGCAAAGAAAATAATTTTGTTTAGGCATTACTAAAAAGAGAAACATGGACTCTCATATACAATCACTTTATAAATTCTGGAATTGGTGCACCTCATAGCTTTCTTTTTAGTCATGCATAAATGGAATTTTTAAAAGTAATTTTCTTAAAACATTTTTTTTTACTTTTTTGGTTAGAATTGTTGTTGTTTTTTTTTGTTGTTGTTTTTTAAAGAAAAAGTATATTTTTAAATAGTTTTCTTCATTATTATTATTATTTTTATATTTGAAATACATCTGTTCAACATTTTCAAAAAGTATTGTTTAAAAGTCATTTTTTCGAAGTATAAGAGTAAAATTATTGAAAATATGCGTGTATTACAATTTAGTAAACAAAATTATATTGGTAAGGTTTCTTTTATTTTGCTTTCTGCTAACACAAATTTAAAACTGTAGTTCTGATTGTTATCATTGGCTATTGAAATCAAAATTTCGATAAGTATAACGTGTACCTCATATTGCATGTAGTGTATAATGAATGTGCCAATTTTGAAGAATCGTGGACTGGACTTAAGATATTCACTCGTTTAATCCGTGTCAGTGTGTTAGATATATTTACTATTAATTTTACTTTAGAAAGCTCGCGTACCAGTACTGGTACGCGAACTGTTGAGAAACTCTGGCCTAAATAATAATAACAACTGTAATATGCTAATTTAACACTACGTGCAACTGTTCATTCTTCTTTCCAGAAAGCAAGCTGTACGTTCTCCATTTCCAGCACTGCAGAAAACTAATAACGTAATTTCAACTCGCAGCACAATTTCCGTGTATGAGAGACAAGTAATGGCTATAGCATGTTAGTACAAAAAGAAGAAGGCCTGTCACAATGGACATGTTGACACTATGAGAAAGACATGTATTGGATTTCACATGCATATGAAATATAAATGAACATGTAATTAACAGGGAGTGATATGAGAGTCAAAGATATTCATTTTAGGAAGCGCGTATAGAGTGTGAAGGCAAACCCGCAGAAGAGTGCTTTCTGTAGCAGGAACATAGCAGTTTTGAGTCACACCAATTTAGGTATTTACTTGATAACTAGATTTGTCCAAATTGCCACTACATAAATGTGTAGACATTTCGCTGCTTTGTAATCAAGGGATCCCTGGTTCGATAATCGGCAGAAACACAAGTGATTCTGAACTCTCGTTAAATTGTAGATCCCGTCCTTTGGACATGATTTTCATCTGTAGGAAGGCAATGGCAAACTAACATCGGTTCACTTTGCCCAGGAACCTTCGGGACAAAGAATTGCCTTCCGACAGAACACCCATGACCATCATCATCTATGCTCTAAGTCCGCAACACACAGGAAAAATGTCATTGACAGTTCAGTTGCAGTCAAACGTATAGTTCCAGACGAACCTGCCGAACGTTCGGCTATGGCAGCTGAACATATTTAGTTAAAGGTATTTAGTGAACGGAACAATACGTTCAGTAAGCAGTTTACCAGAAGTTATAGTGCCTGTTACTGGACGCAAATAGTAAAACAGTATTAACGAGCAAAAAAATAAAGGTCTCGAGTGGGGTTCGAACTCACGGCCTTCAGATTTGCTTGTTTACCTTGTTGAACAACACTCTACCCCTGTTCCACCGTTTCTTCTGTTGAACGTAGGACATTTTACTAGTCCTTTTATGTTATGAAAACAGTTTCTGCAGTAAAGACATTTATGTAGACTTTAATTATTTGAAACGTGGAAATTTCATTAATTGATCCTGTGTTAGAATGGAGCTATGAAGAACACTGATTCGTGATTTTACAGAAGTGAGACACCTCAAGAGTACCAAAATGACGTTTGCTTTACTGTTCGGGTCGACGACATTTCTCAAACAAACTGGCTGCTTCCAAGGCATTCAGTGAATATCCTTTCCACTGGTTGTATGGCTGCAGCAACTATAACCGCCCAGTTACGTTCTCCTCTTTACGCATTTGGTGCCTGTTACTGTTAATGTTTAGTAACAGGTTGCATAATACAATAGTAACTGGCATCAGACATGTTTTGTTGGAGTTCAACCAAACCTCGTTCAGTTCTTGGTACTAAATTGTTCAGTATCTGTTACTCTAGGTTTAGTTGCGTTAACCAGAACCCTTTTTACCATTTGTGTTTCGCTGCATGTACCATACAAGTTGGCTCATGTCCAGTTCGTAGTACCAGATGTTCTGTTGACGGTACCAGAAAAACCTTAACTGGACCTGCTTAGTTAAAATTTATGGATCCATTTTTCTGTGTGCAATAAGTGTGAGGTTTTGCGTCCTTCGGTGAGCACTCTCCTAGGACGGTAAGGTAAATGATAAGACTAATTTATGTACCATAGCGACATTATCTTTTTGAAACTGAGTAAAGCCTTAATCAGTTTGAACGGCAGCAGAACTCGAACTTATTTTTCCCACAGTGCCGTTCCGACACACGTTACTGTAAATCCCTAGACCAGAGTGACCGGGTGTGTATTTTCCATTCAGCGGAGCTACTGTCAGCCATATTTTCATTTTATTGGTATAATTGCTTAGCGGACTAATCATATCGATTTCAATCTAGAATTCTTAGCCCACATATTATGATGTATGATCGCATCATTTTACCTAACCAGTCGACAGATGCTTTGTGCGAGCGTTAAATGTTGAACTTCTTATGACAGAAAATAACTCACATTACTTACGTAATATCTTTGATAACATCCTTGCATAACTAAAAGACGCAAGACCTTTTAGGACTGAGGCTAATACATACAAATAAACTAACTAACTGACTCTATGGTTTATGGAACTCGTAAGTTCATCGCCGCGGTAACAAACATTCGTCATTGGATTCTACTCTGGGCAATATCAAGCCAGTTCTCATCACGAACACCTACTTCTCGAAGATCTCTTCTAATATTGTCCTCCCAACGACGTCTCGGTCTTCCCAATGGTCTCCTTCCATCCGGCCTTCCAACCAGGATAGAATATAAACTTCGTTTTTTCCCCATCGACTACATGACCTGCCCACTTTAGTCGTTACGATTTCATTATTTTTACAAGATCTGGGGAATCGTACAGTCCGTGGAGTTCTTCATTATGCAGTCTCCTCTACTCTCCAGTCATCTCGTCGCGTTTCGGCCCGTATATCTTTCTGAAAACCTTATTTTCAAACACACGTAATTTATGTTCATCTGCTAGGGTCGTACTCCAACTTTCGCAACCGTAAAATATTACCTGCAGAATAACTGTTCTGTATATTTTCAGTTTCAATTTCCTTGATATTAATCGCGATGTTAGAAGTTTTTGAATTGAAAATTAAATTAAATGTTTCGTCAACGAATAAATTGATATTTCCCTATCGGATACGATACAAGCTCACAAAACGGATTTTATTGTCTTATACACTATAGAAACAAGGTACAAATCCGACTGTCTGGGAATTAGATCAGCGCCTGCTGTGTATACAGCCTTCCTTCCTTTCCTGTGTGGAGGGTCACATAACGTAAAGCAGTAATTTGGTAACACCATAAACCTGTTTTTACATTCTTTTCATTAGCTCACAATGGTTCGTTGTGTCCTTGCAACCTTAATTTAACACATTTCCCAACGTCATACAATGATGAAATTTTGCACAGCGACGTAAACCGGGTGATAATACAATATTTCATTGTTACTTTCATATATTTACATATATTGTGAAAGCATATATATTAAAAATGTTTTCTTTTTATTATTTTCTTTTCGAGTCATTACGGTGTTCTGTTTCTTTTTATATATATATATATATATATATTTTAATATGGACTTTTCATCCTAAAATAAACATTAACCTGGAACGATGTTGGGTTTGACTGTTTACAGAAAACTTTAGAATTTGTGTAACAAATGATCAGTTTGAGCAAAAGTATCCGAACACCGTAATGACTCGAAAAGAAAATAATAAAAAGAAAACATTTTTAAAACATACTTTTCTAAAACAATTCGTACTAAAAAGTTTAAAAAAAAATAATCCTGTTTATGCATGACTGAAAAAAATAAGCATGGGCGGCGCCAATTCAAGAGCTTATAAAGTGGCTATATATGACAGCGCGCCCCATGTTTTTCTTTTCAGTCATGCATAAACAAAATTATTTTTTTACTTTTCAGTAAGAATTAAGAAAAATATGTCTTTAAAACGTCTTGTTTTTTTCTAATTAGAAAAGTGAGGACTCTCTTTTTTTTTAATATCTTTTCTCTCGTAAAACCATTACATTAAGCAACATTTAGAAAACTAAAATGCAATATCAGGTTTAAGTTATTTGTTCTTTAAATTTTCAAAATCAAAATATAAAATCCTCTTGCTTTAGATTTACGAAAACATTATTTCTTGATAACTTTGTAATAGAAGGGTCTCAGTGGAAACAAGGAATGTCACAAAACTGGTTTACTGAGAAAATCGAGATAGAAGTCATTCATCGTTTAATGTTTAAAAAAACTCAACAAACATATAATATTGCTTCCTGTGGTCATTTAGGAGTTTTAACCCTTCGTTCTTTGAAAGTTTTCTTGTTTCAGTTTTCCCCAGTAGAATGAGCTATACAGCAGAAAATCGCTAGAAATCGACATTCCCTGTTTTCTCCCGACATCCTTCAAATCAAGTACCCACGTTTCGTAGAACAGAAATTGGCCAACTAGTGACAATTAGACATTTTTATTACTACGCACAATACTGTTGCTATTGCTACTACTGTTACATGTACTGTTAGTACGACCAATAGTATTAATACTATTTCTGCAAGAACAACAACAACTACTACTAGTAGTTCTGATATTATTATTATTAATGGTACTACTACCACGTCTTCAATCCGTACTTCTACCGTAATAACTACTACTAGTGCTATTTTTGCTACTACTATTACATCTAGTAATACTACAAGGTAACCAAAAAGTCTTTGCCGTTTTTGACGTCCTGTTAATCATGCGCTCACAGAGAGGAAACGAAATGACGCACGTGCCTGCCAAGCGATCGGGAGTTAATCTGACCATCGACCTTCAGTAATACAGGCACAGTGCTCATACACACAGCGATCATAGCTCGTCCAGTGTAAAAGAAAAATCGAGATATCCAAGTAGCTTGTTCGCGTCTGTTTGTTGTATGACTTAAAATTGGTCCTGTCAGATGTCGGATCAAATAGTCGCATATGTCAGGCATTTGGTGAGAATGCCGTGAACGAATGCACAGCCAGGCATTGGTTCCAGAAATTCCGTTCTGGAGATGTGAGCCTTGCTGATGAACCTCGTAGTGGACGAGCATATTTGTTGGATGACGAGGTCCTGAAAGCGAGGAGGACAGTGGTCTAACGTTTGATGAACTTGCAGAAAGGTTCCATGTTTCCGCTGAAACAGTCAGATTGCACGTGCATGGGATAGGGAAGCCATACAGGTTAAGCAAGTGGGTACCCCACACATTGTCGGCAGCCAACAAGGAACAGTCTGTTTGTGCTTGCTCACTCTGCACCATGACACTCCCAAGCGTACCAGACATTGGTTGTCGCCACGTGACCTTGTTCCTCACACCTCAAGACCATCTCTGCACCCACGAAAGGTTATGTATGCTCTCTGTATAGTGGACTTGTCGTCAAGTGGTGCATTACGAGCTCCTTCCACCTGGTGAGACTATCACTGCTGACCTCTACTCACAGCAGTTGCAAAGAGTGCGCCATGCATTGCAACAGAAGAAGCCGGCATTGGTGAGTCGCAAGGGCGTGATGGTCTTTGACGACAATGCCAAGAGGCCCGCGAGACCCTTCAGCAACTTGGCTGGGGGACACTGTGTCATGCACCATATTCACGGACCTTGCGCGAACAGATTACCACCTGTTTCATTCCCTCAACAACCACCTTCGTGGGAGATCCTTCGCCAATGAGGGAGGCCTGCGGAACACACTCACGGACTTCTTTGCCTCGAAGACCGCCAACTTTTATCACCAGGGTATTGTTCAGCCGCAGGAACGTTGGCAAAAGATGTTGGATGCTGATGGAGCTTACTTCAAAACCTAAAGATACGTACCGTCCACTGTATTGCTCTTTGTTTATCACTGCTCAAGAACGGCAAAAACTTTTTTGGTTACCTTGTACAATTACAGATCCTTAACTATTTCTACGACAATTATAATTTCTATCTCTACTACTACTACCACCACCAGCACCATTTTTCTACTTCAAATACTTTTACTACTGCAGATTATTCATAAATTAATTCTGCACTGTGTGTACAACTTGTAGCAACGTAACCATTAGAATGGAACTTGATTGTATATACTTGTATATACATTTGAACTGACGAGGGATGTAGAAATATTGTGTGTTGTGATCCTCATTTCTTCTTCTACGCGGCGTTGCCAAATCACAGCAGCTCCTGGATTACTTCTTTGGGTATCATAATCATCTCCCGAGGACTGACCTGCTTGGTCACTATGTGTCATGGTCTGATTTTTACCTGTAGGGAGCAGTGAAGGGGGAAATACGTATAATCGGGATTCACGTCAGGACACTTCAGTAACTACAGCCTGCAATGATGACCAATATAAAAAATCACACCACGTACCCTGAGGAATATATTTGCAAACATGAAGAAGTGTGTGTGGGTGTAGAGATCTGTCTCTGTGTGTGTACATGTTCAGACATCTCTAGAGCCCATCACAAATACCTCCTGTACAAATCAGTTCGAAGTGGCCAGTGTTACTTTCAGAGAACAGTAATATATTAGACAGCTTCTACTACTACTACTACATGTAATATTATCTCCTGTGTTCATTTATGAGTTTTAACCCTTCGTTCTTTGACAGTTTTGTAGTTTCAATTTTCCCCAATAGAATTAGCTATACAGCATAAAATCGCTAGAAATGGACATTCCCTGTTTTCTCCCGATACCCTTCAAAGTGTCAAAGGAGCACAATCTCTACTACTACTACTTCTAGTAGTAGTAGTAGAAATAGTACGTTAATGTATCGGTTGAATCGTATAGTCTGGATTTGCTAATATGAGCTCATCAACTGCAAATCGTAACTATGCAAATGATAATTAGCTGAAAGTGTCAAAGTCCTGGATATTCTTTGTATCATCGCGACAAACCTAGAACAAGCTTCAATTATTCTCATGAGAGGAGACAGTGTACGTGTACTTTAAAATGGAAACGGCAATATTATTTTAACGGTTATTATAGTAAAAATATGACAGTAATCTCCCATATCATAATGCCAGGTTTAGTGTGGCATCTCGTATAATCAGTGGCGTATAAAAAATTTTGGGCTCCCCTGCAAGCAAGGTTTTAGGGCCCTTGTCGTACGGTTCTTCTGGCAGCATCACATTAATGCGATTTGAGAAAATTCTTGTCACATGTAAAAACACACGCGCGCGCGAAGTGTGGAGAACAGTGTTGTCAGATTTCTGAAACGGAAATTCTCTCCAGATTGAGTGATAATTTCAACACAGGCACAAAAATTCCTTCCCTTTTACTAGGTGTGAGAAAGTTTTAAAACTAAATTTTGAGCCGAGAGAGAGAGAGAAAGAGAAGAGAAGATCCAAATATGGGTCATGTTCCAAATACGGGCTAGTATATATATTTTAGGCTTGTATATGCTTGTGTAGTACTGCTGACTGCTGACAAAAATGTGAAACCGTTCTCCAAGGATGAAGGTGGTGACGGAATTCAGTTAGCGACAAAAAAGTTGGATGTAGTTTATTTATTTGTACGTTGTGCCTGTTTTCAACAGTGTGAAAGTTTTATCAGGCGTTTCTATGTCAGCTTTTTAAACACAATAAAACCAAGTATGAAATGTTTTATAAGATAAGTTGTATTCCTCAGAGACAGCACTCGTAGTCAGTATAAAACAAAGAGTAAATAATATTGCATTTGCATATTGACTTTTGTTGCGTCACGAAGCAACCCCTATGAATGGTCTAGATATGGGCTACTTTGCCTACCCACATCTTCATCTTAAGAATTTCCTTCTCTTAGAACACAGTACTTGGAATTTCAAACCTAGTAAATACTGTTCATATGTCAGCAGTTCCTGTCAAAGGAAAAGAAGTCAGCAATCAACTTACAACCGAAGAAGTGCTATTGTTATTACGGATAACCCATACTAAGAAACAATTATGGCTTCCTTGGAAGCTGACCGGGTGACCGTGCGGTTTGCGGCGGTAGGCCAAACGGTTCGAAGGTCCTGGGTTCGAGTCCTGGCAGGGGCATGAGTGTAGATTTTAATAGCTAAGGGACGAATCGTGACGTACCGAAGTCCAAAGTTACTAGACTGGCCCATATAAAAATAAAGCTTTTTACCAAAGCTTCCTTGGAAAAGCATGAATCTAGGAAATGCTAGTTAAGTTGAGGAAAGAACTGAACAATTTAAAACAATGGAATATATACTGAACGGAAAAGAAAAGAAGGAACTTTAGAATTCACAAGACAAGAATCAGATTCAGAAGAATCCAGGATGATGTTTTCCGATCTAGATCCTTGTGATGATGAAGATAGTTCCTTTGATGATTTGATATTTGAATAGGTTATGTGTATCATGTGTTCGAGGTGAGCACATAAAGAATGCGCTGGTGCAGAAGAAAAAGAACTATCTCTGACTTTTGTAAATATACATTTATCATCACTAAATCACTCTTGAACATTATTTTGAACTAAAATTTCTTCTTAATTATTTAAGGCAACTTTAAAGGGTAGCCCATATTTAGACCAGTGTTTCAAAAGTCAAGATTATGACATCTCTGTAAAATACATGTTTAATATCATAGTCGTGGGTTTCTAATCTAAATTTGTAACTATATTATAAAGTAAACATATCTCAGATATATGTGCACTTGTTGTTTAGTACATTCCTTGGAACATTTTGGATATATTCGAGAAAGAAAACTGGTAGCCCGTATTTGGTAGCCCGGATTTGGATATATAGGAATATATATCCTATATATAATTAAACTTCTACTCTAGTTAGCAGTGATTTCATTGTTTGTTTCACTGTTTTTGTAACGCCAGTATAATAATTATAGTGAATTTAACCGTGAAATGCGATACCTTGACTCATAATTACAGTATGATCCCTGTTAGTGTAATAGATATGCTAACGTGCTCAATATTAATTACAATATGAAGTTTCATGGTACGTTCCCATGACAGCAATACATTTCAAAACTCTCTTCGATTGCTTCTTTTTTTCGAACACCGCATGAGTGTGTTCCTCCTTATCAGGAACAACTTTGGTGAGAGGTTTCTATTAAACATACTGAAACTATATTAAAGGGGAGTGGTACTCAAATGCGTTATAAATAAAGAAATATTGTTTATTCTCTACGTGATCACATTGTTTCGTCCTGCCCCTATGCTTATCATTATCTGCGTTTAGTCATTTTGTTTTCTTGTATTATTTTTTTTAAAATATAGTTTTTGTTTTAAAATAGGTAAACGGAATTTACAAGACGATATTGTACTGTTTTAATCGAGAAAATTAGAATAACTATTCATTTTTTTAAAACTTAAGAAGCTTTATTATTAAAAAAATAATAAAAAAAAAACTTTTTAAAAACATACTTTTCTTAAGCAATTCGTACTAAAACGTAAAAAAAAATATTTTTGTTTATGCATGACTACAACGAAAAGCATGAATCGCTCTCTCATATAGAGTCACTTTATAAATTCTTCTATTGGTGAGCCCCACGCTTTTCTTTTTAGTCATGCATAAACAAAATTATTTTTCAAATTGTTTTAAAAAGTATATTTTAAAAAAGTTTTTTTTATTATTATTATTTTCTTTTCGAGTTACTTCAGTGTTCAAATACTTTTTCTCAATCTGGTTTTGTCACCCAAATCCTAAAGTGTTCTGCAACCAGTCAAACACAACATCATTGCAGGCTAGTGTTTACTTTAGGAGCAAAAAGTACTTGCAAAAAATATGCTTTTAAAATATACAAATATCTGGTGTAGTAAAAAGTAATCCATTATTTTGCCAATAGATGGCTTCAGTGATCTGTATCTCGCGTTGTATAAGTCCGATCGGGTTCAACGAGATGGAGTTCAAACGATGAGATTGCGTACTACAAACACTGTTCAGATAGTTGTGATGAGTTGACTCAGTGTTGTGTGAGCGCGCGTCAAAATGGACACTAGCAAAGAGAAAATACGCTATATTTTACAGTTTTTCTTCGATAAAGGCGAAAACGGAAGCCAGGCGGCTGCAAATGTGAATAGTGTTTATGGTCCTGATACTGTAACAACCAATCACGCGCAATTTTGGTTTCGTCGATTCCGTGCCTGTAATTTTGACGTCAAAGATGTACCACGCATTGGAAGGCCAAGTGTCGAAAATGTCGATAAAATCATGGACATTGTCGCGTCCGACCGTCATGTAAGCACTGTTTCGATTGCCCAAGAGCTAAACATTGCACAAAAAACCGTGTGGAACCATTTGCTTAAGGCTAGATACACAAAAAAGCTTGATGTATGGGTGCCACACGAGTTAACGCAAAAAAAACTCATTTGCCGAATTTCCATCTGCGAATCGCTGCTGAATCGCAACAAAAGCGACCCATTTCTGAAGCGGTTGGTGACTGGTGATGAAAAGTGGATCACTTACGACAACGTCACGCGAAAACGGTCGTGGTCGAAGCGCGGTGCGCCGGCGCAAACGGTGCCCAAGCCAGGATTGACGGCCAGGAAGGTTTTGCTGTGTGTTTGGTGGGAATTATCTACTATGAGCTGCTCCCCTACGGCCAAACCCTTAACTCGGAACTATACTGTCAACAACTGGACCGTCTGAAGGTAGCAATCGCCCAGAAGCGCCCAGCTTTGGCCAATAGGAGAGGCATTGTGTTCCACCAGGACAACGCCAGGCCACACACATCGATAGTGACTCACCAGAAGCTCCGGGAGCTTGGTTGGGAGGTTCTTATGCATCCACCTTATAGTCCGGACCTGGCACCGAGTGATTACCATCTGTTCCTGTCAATGGAGAACACGTTTGCTGGTGAAAAATTCGCTTCAAGAGAGGCTTATGAAAATCGACTGTCTCAATTTTTCGCCAATAGGGACAAGGGCTTCTATGAGAGAGGCATCATGATATTACCTTCCAAATGGCAACACGTTATCGAACAAAACGGCGCATACGTGATCTAAATCGGATCATTCTAACTATGGTAAGTCAAGCCTTCAATGTCATGCAAAAATAATGTATTACTTTTTACTACACCAGATATGTAGAAATGTATAAAAGTAACAATGGAATATTGTATTGTCACAAGACTTACGTCGCTGTGCAAAATTTTATCATTGTATGACGTTAGGAAATGCGTGAAATTAACGTTGCAAGATTTGAGTACACGATAAATTATTGTGAACTAAAGAAAATTCTGTGAAAAAGATATTGACTTTACCAGTGATTGAGCTAATCGAGCTCTCAGTAGAACCAAGTCTTTATTCAGGGAAACCAGTAGCTTCGTATTACAATATATTGAAACTCTGTGAGAGAAGATGGCTGCAGAGAAACTGGTGTTTCAGTTGTGGTGTCCACAGCTTTTACAAGGCATTTGTTAGAGTATATCTACTTTTGCTTCAGGGCTTGTGTGTCTGTGTGTAACTGGATATCAGATCAAGAGAGACGGAGGGAGTAAAACAAAAGAGAGCTATTGTATCAAAAGCTTTTGGGATTTAATCTCGGCGATTGTTAGCACTCTCTGTGTTGTACGTTTCGTGGTCGGAATAAGCAACAGATAGATTCGGTTACAAATACACGAGGAAAACTTGGCACTACACACATTTTAAGCATTCCTGAGGTCAGAGATGAGATCGAAAGTAGCATTAAATGTGCAAATTGATGAAGGGTTTATTGTACATTATTTAAGAACTGTAACAACGAGACAATAGAAAAACATCCACGGTTTTATTAAATTTGGGTTCATATTTCTCATTTCAAAGCTGGTTTAGATATTGGGATTTTCTTTCGCAAAATGAAAAGAAATAATAAATGTTATTTTGTGTAGGCCATTTTAGTACTATGACCTATGACCGTCATGTTACGAGGGCAATAACTAAAAATGCACAAACAGCCATGGTATGCTGGGATTCGAACTGAAACCTCTTTAAAAATAGTATCTTGAGTCAAACTTCATGGGCCATCGACATTATCTTTTCTTCTTCAACGAATCTGGAACTATCCGGCAGATGAATCGACGAGGCTTTTATAATATTGTAGCCAAGTATTTGTGTAACTCATTGCCTAATAAATCTGATATCACATATTTGGGTGACACATTATTCCGCATTCCTTTAGGAATTTGCATAATCCGGATAACAATTACGGAATTCGTCATTCGGTTTTTAACTTTCATACGCTATACGCATTTTATCCATCATCTGTTTTATATACCTTATCCGCAAGTGTTAAGTCCTAATGCATAGTCATCCCAAATTAAGATAATATTTGTGTTCCCGATTTAACTATCCATAAGTTGTCGGCAGCTTAAGAGTCAAACAATACTGGAGACAAAAAGAAAGTCGTTAGGACATTGTCTCTGCAGAGTTATACTGATGAATTCAATTGAAGGTATAGTTGAGTTAGGAAGAGAAACAGGAAAAGGAGAAATCAAACTCCTTAGCAGTATTAAGGAAGATTAATCGTAAGCTAAAGCAGGAAAATAAAAGCGCAATATCGGGATGAATGAAAAAGACTTGATGGACCTGCCGCTTTCGGTAAAATACTATTGATAATGATATAAGTGGTGTTAAACGGCCTGAAAATAGTGTTTTTCAACAAATTTACTGGTTACAAGACATGTGGATGGCTGATAGACTGAGAAATAAGGTTTTACGTCGTGATGAGAAGTAGCCAGCTTAAAGGAGAAGTCGACCAGAGGAAGTTTTGCTGTATAATAAACCGTGATACCTGGAAGTAAAGAACTTTATTTTCTTCATTTTAGAAGCCATAATGGCCGTGCAGAACCAAAGAGTTGTGTTGCCTTGATATCTGATGCGTAACATTGCCATGGATACCTTAGAGATCAGTTGCCTATAACTTTCGAGCGAGTTTCCATAATTCCCTATCCACTATTGTAAAGACCCCGAGTAATTAAGTAATCCATTACATGTAATTTTCTCTTGCTGTAAATTTCTATTCACTTACTATTATATTGTTCAGTAACAGGAAGTTTGACTCAGAGGCTGTGGAGATAGTCTTAAACATCACCTGGATATACTGTTTAGCATGCCAATTATATCGTCGAAATTTCCAAATAAGTCGAAGGACGCTCTTGTTTGTTCTATTCCAAAATCGAATTCTAAAAATGAAATTAGTAACTATAGGTCTAACTCTATTTTATCCTGTTTCTGTTTACAAGTTTGAAACTTCTTCTACCTCTGATGCTTGAGTTTGTTGCCCTTAACTTCTAAAGGTTTGCATATAGACTTCAAATCAAACTGATTATCAAATGGTAACCATCGTTCAACTTGTTTATATATAGACTAATATAATTTCTTGAAAAGCACAATATTATTACTCATGGACACTACGGATTTCAAAAAAAAATGCACACAACTAGCTATAAATATTCTAGCAAATTACATTGCTGAAACGCTTGACGAAAGTAACTACATGATTGGAGTTTCCATTGACTTGAAGAAGGCATTTGATACGGTAAACCATAACATACTTCTACAGAAACTGCACTGTTATGGTCTACGAGGCCTAACACACAATTTGCTAAAGAGTTAACTTCAAAATCACAAGCAATATACGTATGTTTATAACACAGAATCATGTCTATCATCAGTGAATTGCGGAATTCCGCAAGGTTCTATTTTGGGGCCGTTATTATTTATTCTGTATATAAACGATCTAAAAGGCAGTAAGTCTTTGTTATTTGCAGATGATGATATAATAAAGGTTCTACATTAAAAATTGTACAAAATGCCATCAACAAAGATTTAGAAAATCTCTCTAACTGGTTTAGATCTAATAAACTTACACTCAATACCGATAAAACTAAATACATCTTCTTCAGAAATAGACAAAAAAAAAGAAAATACAGTGAAATATTCCATCACAATCGGTGGAGACAAGCTATGTGTAGCGAACAACATAAAATATCTTGGTCTATGGTTCGATAAATAAAATGGTTTCATGGGATAAACACTGTTCAGAAATATGTAAAAAGTTATCTATTCACGTTGGAATAGTACGTAAACTTACTAAGATGTTTCCGTAAAATATATATTAAAAAAACTATATTACTATGCCTTCATACACCCATACCTATCGTAGTATATTGAATCCTGGTATGCGAATCTCAGCGATTATAATAAAAAGCGCCTTTTAACCTTGCCAAAGAAAGCCGTTAGACTAACAAAGAACTCAGAATATCTCGCGCATTCAATGCCCTTATTTAAGGATCTAGAATTGTTAAGTATAAAAGACCTATATAAATACAAAATAGCCAGTCTAATGCACAGCTTAGTGTCGAAAACCATACATATTCTATCAGTGGACGTCTCACCCCTTGCATGAGATATCGACAAGGGCAATAACGGATAAAAAGCTAGCTCTTCCCAGACCACGTCTTAAGTACGGGCTTCATAGTATCAGCTACAGAGCTCCATTGATTTGGAGTACTTTCCCTAAAGATATTAGAAATAAAACATATAAACAGTTCCAACATGCACTTAGTAATATCCTGCTGAAAAACATGAAATTAACCTCGAGAGATCATCGTGAGCAATTTTGAATGTTTAAGTATTTTTATATATATTTTTTTTACTAACCACAGATCACTAGTTTTTTTTTTTTTCATTGCTTTGCTTGCATATCTACACGCTCATCCCAATCTTTGTGTAAATACTGTTGTCATCATTATTGTTACCTTATTTTTTCGTATTGTTTAGTATTTTCATATCTTTTCTACGTATTTTTCGTTAAACCATGAATTATGTGTTTGAATCCCATGTAAATAGTAACAGTAGAAGTATGTGATTTTATGTAAATAGTATGTCCTTGTGTAATTCAAGTGTAATTCAAGTGTCCTTGTGTATTCAAGTAGCCTTTAGTAGCTTGTAGTTATTATTTTAGAAATTACCACAAAACCACAAAGTGCCTCTTGTTTGTGGTGTTATGGAAAGGGCCATCCAATAACGGCAATAGCTAGGATTCTCCTGGAATCTGAAATTTCCAATTACATTGTTGAATTAGTTCTCTCAGGTGCAATATTTAAAATCAATAGAGTTGCGTATTGACGCATAGAGAAAATAAACAAATTTAAATACTTGGGATCACATGTAACAAGCAAAAACGAGGTCACGGAAGAAATAAAAGTCGTTTAGCATCGAACAACGTATGCTTCTATTCAGTCCACAATCTCCTAACCTCGCGATTAATATCAAGGAAGTTGAAATTGAAATTATACAGAACGGCTATTCTAAAAATAATACTTTACGGTTGCGAAAGTTGCGGTCCGACCCTAGCAGATGAACATAAATTACGTGTGTTTGAAAATAAGGTTTTAAGAAAGATATGGGCCGAAACAGGACGAGATGACTGGAGAATGGAGGAGACTGCATAATGAAGAACTTCACAGACTGTACGACTCACCCGATGTTGTAAGAATAATGAAATCGCAACGACTAAGATGCCGTATAGCTCGGGTGGGAGAAAAACGAAGACTATATTCCATCTTGGTTGGAAAGCCGGTTGGAAAGAAACCGTTGGGAAGACCGATACCACGCTGGGAGGACAATATTAGAACGGATCTTCGAGAAATAGGTGTTGGTGATAAAAACTGGCTTAATGTTGCCCAGGATAAAATTCTATGGCGAACGTTTCTGTGGCGATGAACTTGCGAGTTCCGTAAGCCATTGAGTAAGTAAGAGTAGCGTATTATTTTCCTTTTTTCTTTGTATTTTCTGTATTGTTTATTTGCATACCGCACTAATCCATCCGGAAGTAGAAACAATTTATTGTTCCTCTCGCCTTAACAGGTTTTAATAATGCAATACTTTTCCTTCCTTTCATATGTTCCGCCATCCTGTCGCAAGTGGAAACAATTTCTGAATATATCGAGAATGTGTGTTAAGGATAAGCTGACTTATCAATGATCCTAAAGCTCGACCTTATCTCGGTTCACGTATTTGGTGAAATATATAATGAATTCTAACGTCATACTTCAATAAGCAGAAGCATATGTTGTATGAAACTTTACACATATGTCTGTCTACATATTGTAATGCATCCAACCCGTGGTCTATTAGTTACGGTCACGGATTTCGGATCCGCACTAGTGAGAAACGCAAGTTCAAGTCGTGTTATCAGTTATCCTAACCGAGGACTTTGGAGTGTTTTTTTTCTTCAGTTTCATAACTTAAATGCCGGGATGAGACCTAGACATAGGTCCTCGGTGCTATCGTTTTCACTTCTTCTCCTGGAATAGTGCTCATCGAAGGATATCATTCTTAGGCTTCTGAAGAAACTAAACCTTAAATGTGAGTTAACGTCAACCCCAGTAGTATACATACGTTGAAAATACTTGGATTAAATGTTAGTAGCGAAATGTAATTTTAACGTTGTAAATGTACCGAAATATCCTCCTGTTCAACTGATTGAGAAGAAACATGTTGAAATCAAGAGGCCGCCGTAGAAGAAATAGGTTCAGTTGGGCAAAAGAGAGCATAATTGCTGTCTATTGATATAAACATTTATCTGTATTTTATCCGTTGCTTTGATACACAGTATTAATTTTCCAACCGTCTGCCGTGGGGTTCCAAGCTGGAAAGTTCTACAACCGTAGGTTGTGACGTAGTGCAACGAATATCTCTTATGTGTTGCACTTCTGTTATTATGTTATTTCGTATATATAAGACAGAATTATTTAAACAAATTATGGCCATAAACATTTGTGGTTTGAGCTCTAGAGTAAAATAAGAAATGACCATAAATCTATTGGTTTGAGCCAGAGAAAATAAAATGTTGATGGAGAAAGAGAGAAAAAACAAGTTGTAAAAGCAAATTTACGAAAGTAAGATTTAAAAGAATTTTTGTGAGAATTATCACAAAGCATTAAGAATTAATGAATTTACTAAAGTAAGTTTTCTATGACGAAGCATAAGACATGTTTAGTATATGAGAATGTTATTTAATGCAAATAAATAAGCACTCTATGAAACCAATTGTTCTAGAAGTTACTCATGATAGAAAGTCCATTGTTTTAGAAAGGCTTTAAGTCTGTATAGCAGAAATATTTAATTGTGTGTGTAGATAATTTAGCAAGCTATCTCAAATTATCATACACAAAGATATGTAACGTTCATGAGATTTATGAAGCCTGATCTAACCTATAGTTACTTTTACCTGTAAATGCTCTACCGACAATCTGAATTAACTAACCAGAGAAACGTAAAGATCAAAGAAAAATATAAAAGGGGCGTTACAAGGTGCTAGCTCAACACGCTACCACTCATCCACGGAGTGGCCTTGAGAGTCACTACTCTTTTACGTAACGAAAACGTAAAAGGCAGTCCTCAATGCAGTCGCCACAAATCCACACCTATCATTTTATCATCATGTAAGAATAAGAATAAAGAATGCTTTCCTTCTTTCTTTGTTATGTGCATACACTCTTCACTATTAAATTTGTATTTCTCAATAAGTGTAATATGTCGCCTTAGAAATCAGGTGATGACACTTCCCTACTTTTCCTTGTAAGTATTATGCCTACAATTGTATGAAAGTTTGAATACTTATAATAATTAAATGAATGAATTATTTTTGTTAGTTTGTCTGTTGAAAATACTTAGTTAATAAGGGGAGATGAACTGTCAGAGATTGAAAATAAACTATAAAAAATTAATTGTGCGAATTAAAAGACTACGGTTAGTGATTGTAGTGGTTCGGAACTCACTGAACCAAAAACTAAAAGTTCCGTTCTCAGAAATTCAATGAAATCAATGGACTAAATACAGAAACAATAAAATACTGGCACAAGTAAGAAAAAATATCCAATTAATATGGTTTTAATAAATGGTTTTTCTTAATTTTAATTGTTTGCTTGCGTTAATACGTTAGCGTAAATCAGGATTTTTGTTTGGAGCTGCAGTTCCTTTTCCGTTGTTTGTTTACTCAGATGTCTTGTGCAAGGCGGGGGGGGGGGGGGGATTTTGGGATTACTTCTATGTTTGCTTTCAATTCAAACACTGAGTAAAAACAGAGACCGTGCAATAGTGTTTGTTATTGGTGATTGTTTACCATTATTATAGGTTCTCTTCCGTAGCGAACGCAAAATACACCAAGTGCACAGTCAACAGTGAATGAACTTTTGAACATTGGTGAAACAAAAGATCAGAAAAACAACAGAATTTTTCCTCAAACCAGATCAAATGGATGGCCTGAAGGTAGAGTGAACTAAACACCATGAACGAAATATTTCATAATCGGAGGATAAAGATTGAACCACCCATAAGAATCTATACAGAATAGAAGAATGTTTTCACAGTGAGTTGCAGCATTATCGTTCTCACAACATAAACAGTGTACCAAACGAGCAACCAGAAAATGCTAATAATTAAATATCGGCTGAAAGTGGAGTTGGTTCATTCTGACTTAAATCCACAAAATGCATAGTGCGGCCGATTCCAAAAAAAAAAAAAAAGCTGACCAAAAGTAAAAACTCAAGTAAATCTGTACTCGGTGTTTTTTGAGTCGCTGATAACTAATCTGAAGTCAGAGTTGCAAAGTGTAACCTCCTTCATTCCCTATTGACAACCCCTATTCGTGAAACAGCCTGTATATCATGTTGCAAT